>NDGN011348040.1:0-14959 GCA_002564285.1 Tympanoctomys barrerae | reverse complement strand
TATATCTGAACTTAAATCCTCTTTGCTATGATGTTTTTAACATCTTAAAACTTCTTGTCACAGTCAACAAACCTTGCTGTCTGATAGAGTGACCTCATATTCTGTGTTTAACAAAAGCAGAATGTCTGTTGTGTTACGAAAGATTTAGGACACAACTCAAGGTCTCAGACTGATTCAAACAGGCTTTTACTGGAGGTGAATTCAGTCAGCAGGAGCGTGTTCCCCGGCTATTAGACGACTTCTTGGAGCATAAATGTTTCCTGTGCTCATGCAAGAGTTTTCAGTCTGAAGCAATAATATCAAAGTAATGTTTTGCTTTGTATCTGAGTTGATCCAAATACCTAAATTCAACTCTAAAATCCTGTTAAGGATTATACATATTTCCATTGGTTTTATCTGAATTGACGTCACCAAATTGTAGGCTTCTTAATGATGGCCTCTGCTAACTAGATCCCCAAACTGAATCTTGAGTTCAAAACAACCTTGTAAAACCTAATAGATGCCATTTATGTGTACTGAGTCTTGCCTCTAATTTTATAAAGTTCTTTTTCCAATGGCATCTTTCATATAAATGAAAATGTGTTTGTTTTAAAGTTTTTCCTTCTCCACATTTCTGGTAACTGTTCATTCCTATTCATTAATATTATAATGCAGAAAGTGAACTGCTCTGAATAATAGCGTGGTGACTGTGGCTGGAAAACAGAAGATTTTGCTTACAAAGCTTTAGCTAATAACCTGGTTTTGTGCTCTACAAGCGGCCCACAGAGCGCTTCTGGGCTTCTCGACCCGTCTTCCTCTGGGGAAGCAGAACTGCAGGGCACGAATTCTGGCCATCGCTCACATCAGTCCTTCAGACTGACTTTGTTTGCTGCGTTCTCTTTTCACTCCTGAGCTGGTGCGTCCGGGTCCCCAGGGACAAACCAACCACCCGACACAAGCCTGTAAAGGAAATCTCTCTTCTAGCTCAGCCACATTTTTGTGTTCACACAGCATCAGGAGACTGTGTACTCTTTTACCTTTCTGGCCTCATTTTATATGTCAAATGCTTTGTTTATTGAAATTGATATTCTGGGAAACAAAGAAATACATTGGGTATGAAATCCAAAGC
The DNA here is from genome assembly GCA_002564285.1 of Tympanoctomys barrerae. NCBI lineage: Eukaryota > Metazoa > Chordata > Mammalia > Rodentia > Octodontidae > Tympanoctomys > Tympanoctomys barrerae. The sequence goes on along the minus strand of NDGN011348040.1, from coordinate 13,851 downwards.
AATACAATAGTGCGCCCTTCGGCCTATGCAAGCTGGCTTTCCTAACATTTCTCTCCCAGATATCAGAATGGAAAGGTCAATTTGCTATAGTTATAGGAAATTAATTACTAACATATTTTGAGTATTTCATTGCCTAGGGACTTGGATACTGCGCTTTTTCTGTAGACTAGTTCTCAGGAACAACCCCGTGGAGGTTTCACCTGTTTTGTTTCGCTTCGAAGTGGTTATTTATGTATCTTGGTTCGCTGCTGACTTGAAACGCGGCAGCTTCCTACCCCTTCAGCACGGAGCTTTCAGCCTGCGTTTCGCGGTGTGTGCTGCGCTCGTCGTCTGCCACGGTGGTTCTTCCAAGCTGTCTTGATGACAAGCGCCCCACTATGTGTCTCTGCTACACCTTTAAGGTGCTGACATTTTTCTCAGCCACAAGTCCTCAAAGCCCTCAAAAGAGGAAATAATTATTTTCAAACTACCACAATGTCCTAAGTAAAAACATCTGCGCCATCCACCCCCACGCAGATAGCAGGAAGGTGGCCACACCAAAGGCAAGGGAGCTGGCGCTGGAGCATTCCGTCAGGGGCCCGCGGCACAGGGCATAATGATCCGCATCGAGCTTCCAGTGCACCTGCGTGTGTACGTTGTTTTGTTCATGTAATCATTCATTCTTCAAATGTGTGAGGAGTTAGTGCGTGTCACGCAAGACTCACAAACAGTTGTGTAGAAATCAAAACAAAACAGGTACGATCACATGGAGTTGTCTCTAAGAACGAGTCAATCCAGAAGAAATGAGTGTTCAAATCCCTACTCAATAAAACACTCAAAATACATTTATTAATTTCCTACAACTGTAGCAAACTGAAAGTAAAACACGCGGAACCACATCTAGAGCGCGTGAGCCCCTTGCTCCCACGTTATTAGTATCTATTCGTTTCACCCTACAGGCTGAGGGGAAAGGCAGAGGCTTTCTATGAAGCATGTAGTGTCCGTTAGGTTCAAAGAGATCCCAAGGCTCCTCCAGCAGTGAGCCTCAGCAGTTCCATTAAGGATGTGCTTTATCTTCCACCCTTGTCTCACTTGTTACGTGGGTGATTTTGAGTGACTGGATGCCGCAGTGCAGATCAGATGCACGCGACGTCCTCTGATCGCTTCAAGTCCATCGGAGCTATCTCAACACATCATTCACTGAATGCCTTCTCTCAGTGTGTGTTGCATATGGCAGCTGCTAAACTGTGATGGCACCAAAAGAACCCTGACATGCTCAGCCCTGGAAACAGGCTGTTTTCTTTCAAGACCTCAGAAAAGCCAAGTCAAGTTCTCACCGGGCTTTTTAGTCACTTCTCATGCAGGGAAGACTAAGTTAATTGACGTGGTGGGTGGTCAGCTCTCGGTTAGGCCGCATCATGCCCCAGGTGCTCAGCTCAGATTCAAATCATCTACTGCTAGCAAGAGACTTGTACCTACAAAGAAAAATGTGCCCAGGAAGAATCTGATCATTACGTATATTTAGAGTATAGAAGTATTATGCATTAGCTCCGGTTTCATTAGAAGGGTATGCTGGCTTCATATGATAAAAGAAGACATATTCATTCCTTTTCCAAATTCTGAAAAACGTTTTGTTTTCCAAATACATTGGCAAAAATTGAGAATTCTAATATTATCAAGTATCAGAGAATAATACAAGTCAATCAGAACTCCCATAGAGTTCTGTATAAAAGCAAATTCTTTTGGTCATTTTGTACAAGAATTAGGCACCCCTTAAAAATTGAAGCATTTATATGCCTTAAACACACAGCAGTTCAACTTCCCCATAAATCTTTGTACACATGCATCAGAAAACATATATGCCAGGAAATATGTACAGCAGTGTTCAGAGAAGCCAGCGTTGCTTGGAAACAGAATTATCATTCAAAAACAACTGAAAATTTTAACATGTGGATAGGCTATAGAAATACCTGTTGATGAAACAACCAACAAAGTAAAAGGAAAACCTACATAATGGGAAAAATTGTCAGCTATTCCTCAAACAAAAGATTAACGTCTAGAATATATAAAGAAAAAAAATTAGCCCCCTCAAATAAAAGACCCAATCAAAAAATGATCAAATACAACAAATAGACTTCTCAAAAGATGTACAATTATAAGGTTGGCCAATAGATACATTAAAATTTGTTAAATGTTGATGGACATCAGAGAAATGCAAGTTAAAACAGCACCAAGAATTCATCCTTGGATCAGGGAGATAGCTCAGCAGCGTAAGCACCTGCTGGGCAAGCACAAGCTCCTGAGTTTGATCCCAGGTAGCCCCCCAACAAAAAGAATTCATCTTATACCAGAGCCACTGTCATCAAGAAATCAAATAATAACAGAACGTTAGTGGAGCTTTGGGGGGAAAGACCCTTCTACACTGTTTGTGGGAGTATAAACTAGTACGTACCATGGAGATTCCTCAAAAAACTAAAACTAAAAGTAGAATTAAGAAACTAATCTCTGGCCAGGGAGATGGCTCAGTAGAAAAAACTAAAACTAGAAATTCTGTCTGGGCTGGCTGTTCCTCTTCTAGATATCTTCCTAAAAGAGGTAATGATGTCATGTTATGATGAGATGTGTCTACCTATGTGTGTGGCCACACAATTCAGTATAGCCAAATCTTGAGAGCAGACCCAGGTCCACCAACAGACAAGGGATAAGAAAAAGCAGAATCCATGCAGTCGAGTGCTACTCTGCCACAAAGGTAAACTTGAGTCATTTGTAGGAAAATTGATATACCTTGAGAACATAACATTAAATTATATAAATCAGACTCAGAAATTTAAATATTTCTTGTTTTCTCTTATGTAAGAAATCCAAAATACAAATAAAGAGCAAATTGAAGTTAAAAATTAGGGATGGGGGAGATATCTGTGCAGTCTAAGTGCCTGTCTGGCAATCACAAGGACCTGAGTTCAATCCCCATTACCTCGTGCCACGCCGGCCCTGGAGTGCTGGCCACTGAAACTGGGTGTAGTGGTGCGCGCTCGTAATCCCAGCGCTGGGGAGCCTGAGACAGGAGGATCGCCACCAGTCTAAGCTGCACAGTGAGACCCTGAACCAAATAAATAAATAAATAAATACAGTTAGAAAAGAAAAAGTAAGGAAATAGATCTTTTTCAAATGAGAAAGGAACCCAGAGTTGGGGGACAGGAAATGAAAAAAAAATTGAGATCTTGGGTTGGGGATGTAGCTCAGTAGTGCAGCGCCTGCCGGACAATTGCATGGACCTGAGTTGGATTCTCATTAGCCCCCTGCCAAATAAATCAATCCACAAAAACAATTGCAGTGTTTAACTTACATTTACCAGTTCCCCCATGGAATGTAATCATTGTGTAATACAACCATGTACTAATAAAAAATAAAAAGTAAAAAAAAAAATTAAATTTAACAAGAAATGTGTAATGGTAAAATAAATAAAGCCTGGAAGTCTATATATGATATGATGACATCTTAATAAAGTTTGATTATTTGAGGATTCATACAGTATGGGAAGCTTTCGTAGCAAGGTTTCGGCATAGAACACGCAGCACCGTGGAGACAGAAAGAGCTCACGGAACAGCAGTGGCTGGCTCCTCCCTGAGTACTTCATCGCTCTACTACACAACTAGTGTGTTTTACTTTTGAAAATATATATAGCACTTAAAATTTTATATAGGACATAATTCTCCAAACAATAATAGTAAATGTGTTACTGGTTTGTGTATGAACGCCACACCGACAATTAACTGACTGTGTCGTCGAGTAAGCAGCACCCGGCTGCTGGACCACTGAAGCGGCTCTGCGCAGGACTGAACCTGAAGCCCTCGGCTCTCTGTCTGCCCGGGAGCCTGTCGCAGGCCCGGGTCCCTTGTCTGGACATGGCAGTGGACTCAGTAAGTGCACGTCTGTGAGCCACTGGTCCCGGCCAAGGCCTGTGGTGGCCCGTGAAGCCGCGAAGCCGCCAAGGACAAGACAGGCCTCAGCTAAGGGCACCTGGACCAACCTCAGTCAGTGAGGTGAAGAGCAGCTGCAGGCACCGCACTGCCAGGCGGAGCCCTTCCCGGAGGTGACACTGTTCTCCTAAATGAACACAGGGCCTTACTTGGGGACGCGCTGGGGCAGATTCCAGGCCCTTCAGGGGCTCTTCCACTCAAGGCAGAGGCCTGCCTTGCTTTAGTCTTTCCTGCTAATAAACACAGGCCGTCCAGAGGGTCTCAAATTCTGTGAGGACATTTCTGGTCACCCTGGAGCTTTGATATCTTTCCATTTGTCTCAAATATGTAAGTCCTTGCCATCCACTTCTTTGGGAGATTGTCGGCCTGAGCAGTCTCCAATAACTAAGGGACAATATGCACTCCATCCCCAAGTAAATTGGGCCAGCATTTGATCCAGTGCCCTAAGGAGGGAGACCCACCCTCGGGCAGCTTGTTCCCGCATGGCATGTAAGGGAAGCAGAGAAGCCAGGCCCCTGCGTTTCTTGGGAGGAGCTCCACCCTGCACCTTAACTTGGACATCTCCACCTGCTAGTTTCTAGCCCAGACACTTCAGCCTCCTGGTGTGGCCTTCGTGGGACTCCAGTGTGAGCCCCAACCCCAACTGGGTTCTTCAGACGTCCAGTGCTGCTGCGGTTCATGTCTAGATGTCCCCACACAGTCTCATGCGGTCATGGGTGGGGCTTCATGGAGGTGGCCGAATCTTTAGTGTGCGATGCTGTGCTCACAGATGTGTCATTACTAAATTGGTCCAATGACCGGCTTTACTGAGCTCTGCATGGGACGAAGGGTGCCCTTCACTGGGTGCAAGCTCTACCTCCCAAGGGGTGAGAAGTCTTGTTTGCCACCCTACGTGGGAGCCAGTCAGCTATGACCTGATGACAAACTGTGAGCTGACTCAAACTCTCCTCTGTTTCCTTGTAGGTGCTGCATACCTTCTCCCAAGAATGAGAAGAGCAGCCGGGAGGCCTTTCACACTCACCACGTCTGGCTCTGTGGGTGGCACGGCAGGCAGTCATGTAGACCCTTGTATATTTGTATATCTTGCAGGAAATCTCTCTGTAGTACACTGACCGATACAGATTTTGATGCCCAGACTAGCTTTAGAGAAAAAGTATGGCATAGATGAAATTACTTCAAGGCTTTGGGGTTCTTAGAATCAGCATTCTCACTTTCTGAGAAGCAAAAGAGATGGATCTACTTGATGACCTCATTCAGCACTTGTGAGAGGTAAGTAAGGCATTTAGTGACTCCAACGACGAAGCTTTGGGATATTTCTGGCAGAGTGGGGAGCATGAGGAGGCTGGCTGGTGGTTCTGAGCATCTCTCACAAACAAATCAGGGGAAAGAGTGAGCTGAGAACACGCACAGGACTTGTGGAGTGTTCTGACTGTGAGGACGGATTTTAATAAAGGAAAGTAAGGACTGAAAGATTCAAACTTCCAGACACACAAAATACTTGAAAGTCTCTCTCTCTCTCTCTCTAATGTTTTTATTTTTTACTTTTCTCTGTTTATAATACATGGAGTTTACATTCACTTTTGGGAGTAGGTACATGTACATAGATTTTTTCCTTATTAACTTTATTTGATATATATATGGTAAATATATAAATATATATATGGTAAATATATATATGGTAAATATATATACGGTAAATATATATATACAGTAAATATATATATACAGTAAATATATATGGTAAATATATATACGGTAAATATATATACGATAAATATATATAGTAAATAAATATATATATATGGTAAATATATATATGGTAAATATATATATATGGTAAATATATATACAGTAAATATATATATGGTAAATATATATATGGTAAATATATATACGTTAAATTTATATATACAGTAAATATATATATGGTAAATATATATACGGGAAATATATATACGGGAAATATATATATGGTAAATAAATATATATATGGTAAATAGGGAATTTGTACCTGTGTGTGACACAACCTGAGTCCTCTTTTCCTCCCTCAACATTCTCCCTTCATTTCAACCCCTCTTCCTTCGCTTTTCAAACATTTTTTATGTTTTGTTTTATTTTCGAGACAGGGTCTCACTGCATAGTTTAGGCTGACCTTGAACTTTAAACTCACGATGTAGCCCAGACTTGCCTCAAACTCATGGTGGTCCTCCTGCCTCTGCCTCCCAAGTCCTGGGGTCTAGGTGTATGCCACCATGCTTTGCATTTCCCTCAGGACTTATCCTGAAACTCTGTACCTCATTTTGTAGATCCTTTGTCAGTGTCAGCCATGTGGATGAGTCACGGCCATTGCTTGGCCGATGTGCTCTCTGTGAAAGCCTGAGAGAATGTCTTCTCTCCATGTGACTCTCCTTAGGCACACTTATTGCTTCATTTCTTGATAATAGTCATTCGGGGGTGAGATGGAATCTCAGTGTTCTTTTAATTTGCATTTCTCAAGTGACCAATTATGTTGAACATTTTTTAAATATTTATTTGTCATTTGTATTTGTTCATCTGACAAGTGTGCTCATCTAAGATGCCATTTTTGTATTAGGTCTTTAAGCTTGGGAAGAATCCTGATTTTTTTCAATTCTTTATATGTTCTAGATAATAGTCTGAGGAAAAATTGGCTTAATGCTTTCCTACCCTGTGGGTAGTCTTTCAATCCACTGGTAATTTCTTTTGCTGTACTAAACCTTTTAAGTAGGATGAGATCCCAGTTGTTGATTCTTTGTAGTATTTCATACAAAGTCAGGGCTTTGTTCATGAACTCTTCCTACACTTATGTCTTCAAAAATTTTACCTATTCTCTTTTCCAGAAATTTAGTGTTTCTGTTTCCATATTTAGATCTTTGATCCATTTTTATTTTAGTTTAGCACGTGGTGAGAGACATTGGTCTAATTTTAGTCTTTGGCACATGGAAAGCTAATTTTTCTAGCATCAACTTTTAGAGAGAGTAACTTTCTTCCAGTGCATGAGTTTGACTTCTCATATAAGGTGGTACAGTGTGCTTGGGCTATTTCTACATTCTCTAGCCTTTTCTTTTGATCTTTACATATAGGTATTTTTTTGGTTTGGTTTGAGTTTTTTGTTAGTCTTACACTGTTTTTATCACAGTGGTTTGTATTATAACTTCAAGTCAGGGATTGTGGTACCCCACAATCTCTTCTGGCTCCAAAAGAGTTTTAGAAATGTTGTGCCTAGCTCTGTGAGGTATGCTAGTGCTATTCTGATTGGAATCACATTAAATCTGTATTACAATTTTGGGAGTATGTCCATTTTCATTACACCTTAGAGGAAAGCATATCTTTCCATTTTATTTTACCCTCTTTGATCTTCTTTCGCAAAGTACTATAATTTTCAATGTATATATCCTTTTCTTCCTTTGTTAGAGTCTGTTTTTTTTTTTTTAATTTTAGAACCAGGCATTGAACTCAGGCCCTTGTGCTTGTCAGGCAAGTGCTTATTCTACTGAGCCATCTCCTCGGCCTCCTCCTTTGTTAGATTGATTCCCAAATATTTCATTTTTCTTGCTCCTACTGTGAAAGAAGTTATTTCCTTAATTTCACTCTCACTGAATTTGTTGTGAGTGTATAGGAATGCTATTGATTTTTGATTGTTGACTTTGTATCCTGTTACACTACTGAATTCGGTGACTAAATCTGCAATTTTTAGTGGACTTTTTGGAGTCTTCTATGTAAAGTGTCATGTCATCTGCAAATAATAGTTTTTCCTTTCTTATCCTTTTTCCTTTTATTTCCTTTTCTTGTGTAATTGCTCTGGCTAGTGTTTTCAAACTATATAAACCAAGAATAATGACAGTGGACATCCTTATCTTGTTCCTGATTTTAGAGTGAAAGCTTTCAGCTTTGGACCATTTAGTACGATCTTGGCTCTTGATTCATCATTAGAAATGAAAAGGGTGAAATCATAGCACATCCTGTGCAAACTGTCGACACCTACTTCAACAACCTATACTCTAACATGGAAAACAAAGAAAATATGGACAGATTCCTAGATACATGTCAACTGTCAACAATGAATCAAGAATATATAAAAATTCTTGATAAACCAATATCAGCCAATAAAGTTGAAAATATAATTAAAAACCTACCAACAAAAAAAAGTCCAAATCTTGATGGATTCCCCGGTGAATTCTACAAGAAATTCAGAGAAGAACTAATGCTGCTACTTCTCAAACTCTTTAATAAAATAAAAGGGAAGCAATACTCTTAAATTCATTAATGGAAGCAAGCATTACCTTGATGCCAGAACCAGAGAAAGACCAACCAAGAAATAATTACCCGCCAATCACCCTAATGAGCATAGATGCAAAAATCTTCAATAATGTACTGGCAGGCAGATACAGTAAATCGTTAAGAAGATGACTGACCAAGTCGGATTTATCCCAAATATGCATGGGTGGCTTGATGTATTAAACCAATAAATGTAATACACCATACTAACAGAACCAAGGGCAAAAATCTTACGATCACCTCCACAGACAGAAAAAGCGTTTTGCAAAGCCCAGCACCTGTGCATGATAGGAAGCCCTGTAGAAAATTGGAAGGGAAGGGCTTTCTCTCAGTCTAGCAGGGCCCTCCACGACAAGCTAACAGCCGATATCACACTAAATGGCCAAAGAGACTTCACGTGTCCCGAAAGAGAACCTCCTTTCATTTAGCTGCAGCGCTAAGAACCCTAAACACAGGCCCTCAGAACTCCACTGACTGAAATTCAGTGTGAGTTTAATGCTGAGCCTCAAAAGGTATCTGGAGCGAGATGAGGGCACTGCCTGGAGAAGCACGGCCTCCCACAAGCCGGGAAGAGATGTCTGGGAGGATCCTGGTGAGGCTGAGAGCGTTGTGCTCCTGGACTCCGGTGGTACTTTGCTAGAGGAAGAGCAACCCCACTGCGTGCCCATCCGCGTGGAACCGGCCCCTCTCAGCATGCCTGAGGAAGCTGCTCCTGTGTGGACCTGGCCGGCTGCGGCTGAGCCTCCTCAGGGCCACCACAGCCCCCTTCTGCCTCTAAGCCCACAACCAGGCTCCAGCCACAGACGGCTCCTGAGGGTGAGGAGCACAGAGTCACACAGGAGGAGGTCTGCTGCTCTTCTCAGAATTTCCCGAGTTTTCTAACTGATGGGCAGATGGGCAAGGCTGAGAATGGACCTTATGGGCATGAGATAGCGGCGGCAAAGCCACGCACCTGGATGCAGCTGAGTCTGTCAAGGTGGGCCTGTTAAGCAGAGACTCTGAATTTCATGTTGTAGCTCATGGAGAAAGAAAGGTGCTAATAGTTCACGAGGCTGTTGGGCAGATGTGTGGATCAAAAGGTGCCCCTTGTGAACGAGCTAGAGAAGCGTGGTAGTGTGAGGTTTACTACCGAAGAGGAGATTCGGACGTCAGGCAAATGGGAGTGCTGGGGCAGGCTGAGCGCGCCAAGCCTAACCTCCGCTCTGGGATGACCCGGACGATGCCGCCTGCACCTGTGCCTTGCGTAACCGAGCGAGCGGCAGCGTCCCCAAGAGCCATGTCTCTGCCCGGTCTGTGTACCACACCTCACGCTGGGGAAGGCTGCCGCCACACGAAGCCGGCCACATTTCTCGGATATGTTCAACCCTTTACACGGCTCGGAGCCTCTGAGTGATGGGGAAAGAAGTTTCATCTGAATGAAGGCTTCAGGGAGCACAGCTTGGCGTGCGCTAACACCACACCACTCCTGCTGCAAGAGCCCAAACGTGCAACCCTCCTCCAGCTCATCAGCTAGCTCGGGACTCTTGCTTTCCACAGTTAAGATAAAGTGGGAGTCAAAGAAGAAGATTCCTAAAATCATGAGCTCAATCTTTTTGTCTCCCAAGGCTCTCTTTCAAAAAGAGGTGGGGCTGGGCAAATAGGTCAGCAGGCGCAGGAGCCAGGGATTCGATCCTGGGCCTGCTGTGCCGGCCGCCGCTGGAGTGCGCTGAGACAGCGATTGAGACTGGGCGTGGTGCTGCTCACCTGTAATCCCAGCTCTTGGGAGGCTGTAAGCAGGCGATTCACTGTGAGTCAGATCTAGTAGTGAGACCCTGAACACCCTCTAGACCCTTCCCTAAAATACAAAGGAAAAAAAGAAAACAGAGGAGGACAAAAACTCAGATACAAACTTGGAAGTACATAAATCCAATAACTTCCATAATATTTCAAATTTATTGGGAGAAAATATAATCAAAGAACAAAATAAGAAAAATTGTATTCAGATAAAATGACAATATATCCTCTTTTGTGACCGCTTTTTAATGTCAAACTCTCTAGAAATACTTTCTGAGTAATCTCTTGACTTCTTCCTAGCAATAAATAAGCTAACCATCATCTATTGACCAGTATGTAAAAGGCTTTTTCAACAGATCTTTATGGGATGCTTTTTTTTTTGGCGGAACCAGGGATTGAACTCAGGCCCTTGCACTTGCCAGGTAAGCGCTTATTCTACTGAGCCATCTCCCCAGCCCCTGAAATGCTCTTATTAAAACAGAGAGAAGTCTCTCAGAAGCTATCACAGTTCACATTCAAAACAAAATTTCTCTCTATATCAACTGTATGCTCCTGGAAGTATTCATAATTATAGATATGATAATTTCAACAAAGTTGCAGAAAATTTTTTGAGAATTATTGTGGGGTCTTTATTTACTATTCATTTATCCAAGACAACTCAACAGTCCACAGTCAGAGGAAAGACACAGAGAATGGTAAGAGAAAGGCAACAGCTTCTCTCATCCACGCCCACTAAAGGGGTGGGCTTCACAGCTACTCCTTGCTCATTAATTTTCTTCACATGGAGGATGTGTTACTGTCACCTTCATGCTGTGCTCTCTCTCTCTCTCTCTCTCTTTCCTCTTTCTCTCTTTTTCACTCTTTCTTTCATGGACACGCATAGTAAAAGTAACACAAGAAACATTACTTTGAAAGTGGATCATCTTGTTTTTTACTTACTGTTTCTCTTAAGTTAGATGTTTCTAAAAGAAAAAGAAAGAAAACCCAAACTAACAGAAATAGGATCATTTATCATGGTCATAAGAATGGATAAATTTTAATTAAAAACACACACTGAAGCTATTTTTAAAAATAGTTGTTCATATTATTGCAATATAATCCATCTTTCCCCAGTCAATCACTGTCAAACTTGGGCATCAATTTAAGGTACTTGAGAAATGTTTGTTTCTTCTTTCCTACCAAAAGATAATTTTGCAGAAATAGAATTCTAAGTTGATGAGGACGCCCCCCCCCAGTATGTCATTCTACTCTCCTTTTAATGTCATAGCCTACGATGGTAGTCTGCTGTGCTCTTTACTGTATTTCTCTGTAGGTGAACTGGCTTCCTTCAAGATTTTCTCCTTGTATTTGGCTTCCTGCACTTTAAATACTGTGTACAGAAATCTGGGTATTCATCATTCTTTGTATTCTCTAAGCTTACTGCATTTATTTGCTATTTGTCTTCAATTTTAGCTTGGACCTGAAGGTCAGAATGTATCTGGCTCTTTTGATTACTAATATTGCTCACCACTTCCCAGAAATTAATTCACTAGGAATAAAGAGAACCTGGATTATTCACCTTCTCAATAAGCCTTGTCATTATGCACAGAACTTCCAAAGCTATTTGTATAATCATCAGCTCTATGTGCGTAGATCCTTGGCTTGCCCAATTATAGGAACTTTACTTATATTCTTCTTAAACAGCCAACTGCATGGTTTTCCTCTTTGTCTTAAGTTCCATGAATAACACCAGGAGTGCTCACTCTGCTCCTGGTGGTAATATGCTTCCTCACTTTTTTTTAACAAAGTATATCTAAAAGAATTTTTATATACTACATTTTTTACTATCTTTGTTACATACTGTATATGTGTTATAATCTGAAAGTAAATAGCCTTATTTAATTGTATAGTAATCTAAAAGCACATTTTTAGAAAGGAAAACTTTGAATCATCCATGAGATTCAAGCACCAACTATAGTTAAGAAAAGGCTAAGCATCATTGATCTTGGCCAGTAATATAACATGTCTAATGAGTGACTCTATTTTAATAATCAGTTTACTACTCTAATGCAAAAAGAATAAACATTTATAATCTGAAAATTGCAAGTTATCAACAATACTTGCTATTGTATCTATGTAAAGGTCTAGGCTTCTAGACTATGTAGTAATATTGCCCCCAGCCACCCCAAGAAAAGGCTGGGGTGCTTCACTTTTCGGTGGTAACGCCCTTCGGAACAATAAACTTCCAACTGATTTAGCAGGAGGCGTTGGTGCCTTGTCTGCAAACTGCATTTGTGAGGCGCCCAGGTGATTCTGTCACAAATCAGTGTTAAATATTTAGTAAGAACCAAGAGGCTTCTTTTAAATCATTAAACAGCTCTTGTCCAAAACAGATGAAAACTGGACTAACCATTTAATGCATAGAAAAAAGGTGACCATTTTCTAATCAGTAAGGGAATATTTTTCTCTGAATTGCGTTTTTGTTTTTGTTTTCCTCTCCTACTTAACGGTCTGACTTTGCATGACCCTCTCACACCAAGGGGGTCGTGGTCCATCAATGTCTTTTGACCCATTTATTCAAAAATAGGCTTAGAAATTTTTTAATAGAAACATGTGATCGATAAATCTTCCAACAACTTTGCTTAGTTTTTAGCATACTCTCGCTCCTTTGAAAAGCAGACAGTGTAAGCGATCAGACAAGCTGGCATCAGTGCCTCTAACTAGCTCACCTTTCCATTTTTTCCAAATAAGCCCCTGCAGCTCCCTCATAAAACATTAGCCAAATCACGATTGTATTTAGAGAAACCTTTTTCAGATATGGAAGAACATAGTTTGGATTCCAGGGCCAAGCACAAACCAAACTTACGAAGAAGGCATCCATCAGAGGAGCGCCTCGAGCTCCATTTAGGCCCCGAAGCACGGTAGCAAGATGCTCAGTGGGCTGTCGTTTTCACAGTTCAGCCGTACAAGTGACTCTATTCATTTGCTTCTTAGGTAATATTTTTTTTCGCCCTTAAAAAAAAAATCTCTTTTCTCTCCCCTTTTCTTTAAGTGGGAGTTTATTGTTGGGCATTCTATTTCTTTTTTCTGGTACTGGGGATTGAACTCAGGACCTAGGGTAGGCGCTTACTCTACTGAGCTATCTCCCCAGCCCCAGGGCATTGGATTATAATGAGTATAAAAGTATTCTTGTTCACGTATTGTAGGCTTTCACTCTCAAGTACTGCTCTAGCTTCAGGAAAGCATCTCTAACGTTCTGCAGGACCACGAGCTCCTGCTGCCTTGGTCTCATTTACCTGATCATGCTGCTCGTCATGCCCACCAGATGTCACTTCCTCACAATGTCCTGTGACCCGATGTTCAGGTAGGACATAGTAACAGAAGCCGGCGGAGCACACACAGACCTCAGTCGGGGCCAGCACGATGTCTCCTCTCAACTAATTCTGTGTGTCTGTGGAAAACAGAGCTTTAGACTTAGAGTAGCTGAGGCGACTGTTCCCTGCTTCTCCATTCAACTCCAATGTTGTCCTGTATAAATGTAGATCTTCAAGAGCTTGATAAAATCACTTAGTTGCAGTCTGCTATGCTTGGTATCTGATTGCCCCCCCAAGTCTCATTCAGCCATGGGGTGGCTTCTGGAGTCTGTGATTGATTTATTGCGGGTGTGGATGCTGCGTCCGCCTTGGGGCAGGTAATTTGCAATACAGTGTAAGGTGAGGAGGAAGACTAGCTCGCTGCCTGAGCTGCTGCCACTCCCTTTGCTCTCTGATTTTTGCCGCCACCATGAAAAGTTGCTCTCTGCCATGTGCCGCTCTGCCTTGGAGCCAGCTGAGTATGGACTGAA
>NDGN011348035.1:0-13821 GCA_002564285.1 Tympanoctomys barrerae | reverse complement strand
AGTTTCAAAACAGGTTAGTAGGACAGTTATAATAATTAACACATTGCATATTGTTGTCTTAGTAGTAGTTACTCAGAGGACAAGCTGCAGACAGGAAAACTTGTCTAAACACTATTAGTAGAAATCTTTCTTCTCAATGACTAAGAAAATAGCTGTATATCTATCCTATTTTGTATATATAGACATATATGTATGTATATGTATGTATATATTTCCTTTTTTTCGCTACAAAGTTCACCCAAACATTCTTAATTTAACATTTCTATTTGGAGAGTCAAACTTCCAGGGATTTGAGTGGCAGAAGAGTATGGTTTGCATTTTGGAATTGCATGCTGATAAAGAGAGAACAGAGAAATGAGTACCTACAGGATTAATGGGAATAAGGATATTCTGGACATCTACCCAACACGGGATTATGCATCCTCTGTGCACTGCAAGATTAAGATATTTACACCAAGAGGCTGGAGCTAAGCGCTCCTCCTCACAGCAGTGCTTACCCTCAGGAGATGTGAGCCTTCCGCCTGAACAAGCCTGGAACTGAACATTAACTCACCCTGCTGCAGAATTATTATCAGAAAAGACAGCATGACTATGTACAATGATTATTAGCAAATACATTCAATTTACCAAAAATTATAAATAAAAAATAAGTTTTGTAAATTTTGAAACCATTATATTAGAAATACTACTTTGCTATTGTGTTGAGGAAATGTTTTGAATATGAGAACTTATTTAGTACAAAACCTGACAGAACGCCGAAAATATAAGAACTATATGGTAGCAACAAGCTTTTTAAAATTCAAGTTTCATAGAATTTAATCAAGAATTTGTGAGTACCTGAGGACTAATTAATAGTATCTGGATATGAACAAAATAAAACATATTTTCTAAAATTGTAACTCTTAGTTGGTTTGCATGGTAACATGCATATTAGTAGTTATAAAAGGCAAATCTTATTTTTGATACTATATTTTTTCAAATAGTACATATTTTTTCAGGTAAGGATCAAAATCATTTTCAGAATCCTCTAATATGTAGCACCATGTACCTCAAAATTAGTAAAATCCAATTTTGAATAAAACCTACATATAAGTGAGAATTGTTGAACTCTATTAATCAATTAAACATCCCATCCACCTGGAATTTACTGAGCCAGTGAGCCTCAGCACTACAGCTTAATACCTGTGTCCACTAAGAAGGACCAGGTGGGCAGAGTGATGGAGATGCATTACGGATGCCTCCCAATAGGGGAAATAGAAGAACGTGACATGATGTGATGAAAAGCCCATAGTGCCCTTGGAAACTCGGTGGGCTCTGTGGTATGGTCAGCTAGAATATCAATTTGCTACACAGTTTGGAGCAGAATCTTAATTTTGTGATTTCTCTTACATACAGTTGGAAGAGATGGGCAGGGAAAATGTGAGTTGACTTAGCATTGCATCAATTTTAAATAATTTTCAAATCTAATATGGCTAGGAATATAGATCAGTGGCACAGCTCCTGTCCAGGAAGTGTGAGGTTCTGAAATATATATATATATATATATATATATATATATATATATATATAATATAACTGAATATTATACTGAATATTATATATATATATATTTCAATGAAAATGGAGTAATACAGGTTATAATTTTAAAGACAAATGATACAGAATTAGAAACTGGATTATCATTGTTGGTGGGAGTGTAGACTGGTACAACCACTATGGAAATCAGTGTGGAGATTTCTCAAGAACCTAGGACTGGAGATCTCATTCAGTCCAGCTACTCTCCTACTGGAGATTTTTCCAAATGAACTGAAAACATCACACCACAGAGATGTACTTGCATCTACACTAATAGCAATGTAATGAGTCATAGTCATAGTCATGTTTCATCTTGGAATCATTCCAAATGCCCATTAACTGAAGAATGAATGAAGATACGTTATTGTTGCACAATGGAGTATTATTCAGCTATAAAAAAGGAAAAAATTGAGACTTTTACTGGTAAATGGATGCAACTAGTGAACAAACTCTTAAGTGAAATAAATCAGACCTATATGGGCAAACAGTGTATTGTCTCTGTAGTGTAAGAACCTGAAAGAATAAATGAAATTTGACAGGTACAATAGACACTGTAAAAATGGAATAAATCTATCCAAAAGGAAGAACTGAGAAGAGAAGGGAGGTGAAAAGAGATAAGAAGGACAGAAAAAGGACCGGGGGAAAGAGATATATCAATGTCTTTATGCAAGTTGGCTTGGATAATTGGTTTTTGATAGTACGAGGAGTTGAATCCAGGACCTTGTGCTTGCCAGGCAGGCACTTACTTCACTGAGCTATCTCCCAGACCCTGGCTTAGATAGTTCTATTATGGTATTATGGATCATTTCTGGCCTGTTAAAAGGAGCAATTAATCTCTCTCTCTCTCTCTCTCTCTCTCTCTCTCTCTCTCTCTCTCTCTTCTAAATTCCTTATAACTTTTTTTTTCCAATTTTGAATGCCTATATGTGGTAATCTCAATACCACATTTGAAGACAACGCCATGCAATACTACAAATACTGTCAAATTCATATTATTTTGTTTAGTGAATTTCTGCATGATTTCTATTTTTAGTATTATTTTGTATTTACTTAAAATGAAAAGAAGTTGGATTTTAACTTAATATACTTCTATGCAAATACAAACCTCACTGTAAAGATAGTCTAGCATTTCCTAAATGTGAATAAAGTTTCACTATTGCACTTGCTAATTGCTCATAATCTGTGGAGAGTAGAACAGACTGGAAGCCAGGTGGAGCAGACAGTGACCGAGTGTGGGATCTCTTTGGGCAGGTGGTGGATGGCAGACACCTGGAACAGGGGACGGTCTACTTGGCATGTCACAGATGAGCACAAACAGCAGTGGAAAGACCCCTATGAAATCCTTACAAACTGGAAGAACCTAGAAGAATCTAGAAACTAAACAAATGTATGTGTGCTGAGCTGGTCAAGAGCAGGTGCTGAAATGACGCTAACTCTGGAACGCTAAGACAGACGTGGAATGTGAGTAGTGTCCTGGCCTTTAATAAAAATCTCGATGCTTTGTGAAGGGTACTGAGATGCCGCTGGGTGAAAAGCTGCATCTTTGTCCGGTTATGTACACTGGCTGCCCTTGGCCATGGGAGGGTTGGGGCAGAGGAGAAGTAGGAAGAGGGTTCGTGGTCAGCAAAAGGATCGTGGAGAAACGATAGCTGACGTGGAAAATAATGACTCACTGCAGTGTATATTTTTAAATAGAATTAATTGAACTTGCTAAGGTATATGTATAGAATGACAGGAGGTCGTAAAAGAAACTACTCTTTCCTTGAATTCTGGGTTGAGGTTTTCTTCTACAGTGTGAAATCTTATGGATGTTATGGAGAGTTGAAGAAGATAGAGATGTGAACATTCCGTTGAATATTAATTTATGTAGCAGACTGATAGTTATTATTGTTTTTCATTATATGTATTTGGTATAGGGTCTCACTATGCAGCTCGGACTTATGGTGATCCTCCTGTTTTCAGCCTCCCTAATGCTGGGATTAAAGGTGTGCATCACCACACCCAGACTTGGTCGCTGGCTTAGTGTGCTCTGGGGACAGCGCAGCATGTGGGACCAAGGATCCAACCCTGGTTCCTGCGCTTGATAAATCAGGCATTTAGTCTGCTGAGCTATCTCACCAGCCCCAGACTGATGCTCTAAGCCTTCTATGAATGTGTGTTAAAAGGCTTATATTTTTTAAGAAAATAAATGAAATGCAACATTTAAATTATGCCAAAGCTTGAGTCATACATGAAGATAGCACATACAAGAACACACAGGATGGGGTGGTCGAAATAAGTTAACACTGTAGACACGGTGTCATGCAGGCTGACTCTTCAGAATCAAACACTAGATTCAAATAACCCAGAAATTCACTCTTCTTTAGAGGAAAATTAGGGAGAAGAAAACCTCAATGATTGGTAAAATCAATGCAGAATAGTCCATAACTTGAAGTCATTTGTAAGTAGAGAATTTTCCTCACTGGTAGAATCATATGGAGTTAATATTTGGAGAGGCAATGGCATTCTACTTTACTGTGTTTACAAAATGATGTTTTTCCAGGCTGAGAAATCTGGCTTTGTATGAACATTTAAAAAATTATCATGAGACTTTCATCCCTTTTAAAGCACATTTATTGTTAAACTCTGAGTTTTTCCATATAAAATTAAACAAGAGTGTCCTTTTTCATCATTTTTATGCTACCGTCTATACGAAATTTCTAAACAGTAAAATGAAACACAGAAAAGTAAAGAGTTGTCAGTTTGGAAGGAGAGAAAACTGTATTGACTGATGACATAATTTTCTGTATAAAAATTTAAAAGTAATACCAAAACCCCTCTGCATCACATATATTATCAATAGTTGTAATATTACAACAGAATTAAAATATATTAAATATATTTGATTAAACCCAACAAAGATATTCAGTGGATATCTTTAATGCTTGTAAAGATGAATTAAAGAAAGTCCAATTAATTGCAGAGATGTGCACTGGTTGTAAATCATAAGCATTAATATTTTTCATGTTAGTTCTCCCCATATTGTCCTTCAAATTAAAACTTACTGCACCAACAATATCATCAGGTATTTTGTAGACATTGATTGATAAGAGATTTAAAAGTCCATGTGGAAAGTCGGAGAGAAAAATGAATATATTTGCAGTCTACGTAACACTATCCTACTTCAAGTCTTACAATAAAGCTGCAGTAATCACAAGCATGTGGTATTGGTGACAGAAGGGTCATTTATTAATAAAATAAGAGAACATCCACCAACTCACCTGTACCTCCATGCCTAAGAGATTTTGACAGGAAAACAAAGTTACTATGATTTATTTTTATTTATTATCATTTTTTAATACTTAGTACAGGGTCTACAAGGGCTCACTACACAGATTGGACTCATAGTGATTGTCCTATTTTCAGCCTCCCTAGCACTGGGATTACAGGCACGCATCACCAAGCCCAGTCTCAGTTCCCAGCATGGCATACCAGGGATCCAATCCTAGTCCCTGTGTACACCTAAGCAGGAACTTTAATCCACTGAGCTCTCTGGCCAGCCCTAGGTACTGTAATTGAGAAGGGGAAAAATAGCTATCTTATCAAATGATGACCAAAGAAAGGATACAAAAATAAAGACAAAATGGATTGCATATTTACAGTTTAATGTACAGAAAGGAGATTTTAAAGAATAGCTATAAATGAACAGGTAGTGGTAAAATAAAGACCAAGGAAACATCTCATTGCACCCAAAAGAAGAGAACTGATTTTCAAAAGGAAAGGCCTGCTTCATTAGAAGATAGTAAAATGCCTTCCAGAGATGGAAATTGAAAACTGTTCATGGTAGTGACCAAGATACAAGCCATTTGAGAGTAAGAATGGTAGAGGATGTCATAATTACATGATTTGAAAAGTTAAAGGTAATGAAAAAGAAAAAGATATTAGACAGCAGTTTGGCTTTTTCTATGAGGAAGAAAAGATTAATAGGAAGATGTTGTCAGCCGTATGATGGTGATAGAAATAGCTTGATTATGAGCTATTGTGATCAAATTGCTGGAACAATGTCCATTAAATAGAAGATAAGATGTACTAATATCAAAGTAAGTAAGAAGATCAGAAGCCTTTCTGGAGATTAGACAGATGCTGGGGAGAAAAATCATCTCACATAAAAGAAGAATGCTGATGAGCAGATTTGAGGGTGAAAATGGGAAAAATGCACAAAGTGATTTTTTTTTCTAAATTGAAGCTATCAGAAAGTAGATGAAATTGTAAAAGCATGAAAGTAAAAAAAAAAAAAGAAGAAGAATAGAAAAAGAAATCATGGCAATAATTGACAATGAAGAACATTTAGCAGCCTAGTATTGCTATAGACAGTTGAGATAGAGAGAAATATGTAGGTGGTGAGATAGGGTTAGGCCCTTGGAGCAGACAGTGCAGAAGACAGGATCCCTTCAAACTGTGGGGAGACAGATGAAACAAATGCACCCACCCTCATAATGGTAGACATCCGTGAAGGATATCCTAAATATCCATGGACCTCCTTGAGGAAGCCAGGAAGGACCACTGATGCAACCCACTACAGAAAAGCCCCTGCACTGTGCTAAAGCCCACTTGCCATGTGACCAGCCTCCTGATTTGATTGTGTTTTAATCAATTTTACCTGAGAATTATACTCATAAGATTATTGGTTGACCATAATTTTGGTTGACTACTTCATGCCTACCTTGTGATGCCCCATTTTGCCCCATGTAGGACCTTCCTTATGCCATGAATTTGCTCTATGAAAATCCCAAGAGGGCCCAGGCTATAACCCAGTGGCACCATATTTTCCTGGTAAGTGTGCAAGGTCCTAAATTCAATTCCCAGTACAAAAAAATCCCTAGAAAATGCAGGGTCCCCAGCATACTGACTCAGTACCCATCTGTCTTTTCTTCTTATGGTTTTATTCGTAATCTCCATGTGTCCTAAAATTTATTCTTTCATTTTAGAGAAGGCAACATTGTACCAGACAGGCAGAACTTTGGGAGATTCTTTCCTCTATATCAGTATGATATCCTGGAAATTATCAGCGTACATTTTAGACATAAATGCAAATTTGTAGTAAAATACTTGTAGTTTATTATGCAACAGTGCAGTTTTATGTAACGGCCTAGGTGAATGCACATCAATCGTGGGCATTGGGGACTGGCAGAGATCTGAGACACTTACATAAATCATCAGAGGCTCTAGAGGAGTATTCCCAAAATCATCAACCAAGGAATCTAAGTTATAAGGGCAAGTGGAAAGAAAGGAAAGTTTGACAGATTGTTAGTAATTGTAAGGGCCGATGAACTGTGAAAAGAGTGTGTTTGTACAATAGCCACATGAGTAATAAAGGGTGGAATGGATCACAGGCTACTGGCAGTTTTAACAGCTGTTCTTCAAATAGCACAATAAAAGCAATTTAAAAATAAATTAAGCGATCAAGTTCTTAAGAGAATGAGTCACAGTTCTTGCCTCTGCTTACTTGTATATAATTTGCCCCTAGATTAATTGCATTGTGTTTCTGTATTTTGCTCCATACACTGACAGATTTCAAAAGCAGGATAGAAAAAAAAAATACAAACTGGTAAATCATATAGCACCTAGAGCACTTATATAGCTCAGCAACATAAAAATGCTGAAACAATTAAAGATAAATATATTAAAACTGGTTTTCTCCATACAGCTATTTTCATCCATTCAAGGTCTTAATATATTTTTAAATTTAATATGAGATGCTAAACTGCACTCCATAGAAGTACTTGGAGATTGAAAGATACACATTTTGATGAAATATGGTTATCAACAATACAAAATTAATATTTATGTATCCATTTTATAGTTTCTTGATTTATATAATAAATCTGTATCATATGGAGATTTTTTTTTCATTTCTTACTTATTCTAGAGTTACAGTGTTGAGACAGTGTTGAGACACTGTAATTTGTTTTGAGTCAATACCTTTGGGAAATGGGCTGAATTCCACAAGAAAATGTATCTTTTGTACAGTTTAGGGTCCTTTGCTAAAGTAGCCCTAGTAAACTAATATTTAAGCAATTGAGAACATAGTATTGTATCATATGATGTAAAGACAGTCACAGACGGCACATGTGACCACACTCTCATATGATGATGGTAGAAATGAGAAATTCTATGGCCTGGTGCTCTCTTAGCCACTGTGACGTCCTAGTTCAACATGGTATCACTTTGTGGCAGTGTGCTCACTGGCAAACACAGCATTCACCACGATGTTTGCAACACTTGATAAGGACAAGAAGTCTCTGCTCCTGGCTCTTGGGGGAAAAGTAACAATGCAGGCTACCTTTGGGAAAAACTAAAGTTTGTTCAGACAAGTGTCTTACATCTTGCTACGATTCATTCGTATTGGCAATACTCAAGGCTGAAAAAATAATTATGTGCATTTTGTTAAATAGTGCTTTAAATGTACTGGTAATTTTGGTCGAAAGTATGTTTAGCTAAACATTAAATAATTTCACTTGAAAGTCACAAATGTGCATACATCTGTGTGTATATACCTATGTGTACATATAGATCTATTTAGATATGTACACATATATCAAATACACATATGTGTATTCACCAGTGTGTTCAATATTTATCTGAAAAGAAGATATCCCTAGAACTAAAAAGACAAAACTAGGAAAACAAGGATTTTTTTTTTTTTTGGCCTGCTCAGGATGCCATGATGCAGGTCTGGCAAGGCCTGAGGATCTGGGGATCGAGCCACAGAATTTTGAGCCTGAATGCTTTGCTTAAGCAGGAACTTAAACAACTGAGCTAATAGGCAAGACCCTGAAACTAGGAAAACAAGCAGGAAACTGTTGTCATAAAGACCGAGTTCTAAAGCAGACCTTTACTGATGTGATGTTTGCTCAAATAAGACAGCTGTGTGGTGACGGCTAGCCCAGTTGAAGGTAGCACCCTGGTTCAGCAGGCTTTCACCAGTGCTCTCACTTGGTCAGTCTGCAAGTCATATGGAGCCTTGTTACCTGTTTTGCCCATGGGTGTGGGGTAGGCAAATGGCCGTGCTCCAATTTTCTGTTGATCTATGAGAAAATTATTTGTACTCACAAAGCACATCCAATGGCTTCCAAACCACACGTTCATGTAGCATTAGAGCAAATACTCCACGTGCCTGGTACCAATTTTCTAGATTAGCCAGCATTTCCTTTGTTGTCATGTTGCACCTGACACTGGCTCCCAGTTTCGGGGAAAAGAGCTCATGCTTTGCTGGTTCCAAGGAAGAAATATTGTGTTGGAAGGGAGAGGAAGAGTGAGCTTCTAAATTTATGGAGTTTAGGAAGCCCAGCATGGGATTGCAGAGGAAAGGAGGGACAATAACCCAGGTATAGTACCCAAGACCATAGTTCCATGGCCCAAACAGACAGACCCAAAAGTGTGTCTGCTAATCCTCAGGCAATTCCCAAACCCACTAAATTGACACACTTGAGTATAACTGTAACATGGATATTATTGAAAGATGAAGAAAGACAAAGTAATTTAGCATCAATACTAACCCTATATGTTTTTAAACTCTTCTTAATTTAAAATATAGGTCAATCATAAACTGTATTAATATATGGAAAAAATTACACCTCCAAACTTCTGAAAAGTAATAAGATTTAAAACACAGTATGCATATAAATTTGAGAAATCAGGCAAATGTATTTTCATGCAACATTGCAAAAACTTTTACATTATTCAAGTTTTCACTGAGATTTAAGAACAACATCTTTAAAGTTAAACATGAAGTTTTCCCCAAATATTTTCTTCACTTAGAGAAATAAAAGGTACCAAACACTACATTAAAAATGACTTCTCTAGAAACATTTGTAATTTGATAATTCTTGGAGGTAAACAGGTGGCCAAGCATTGCAAAAATTGCTGTAGACTGCTATCATCTCTCCGGGATAATGGACTCCTCAACGTATTTATTGTAATCTAATCTCTCAATTATTTTCTATAATTCTTAGCATCCAAATTCCTTGACATTCTCCACAATATTCAAGATAATTTCACCCTTATTTTGCTGGGCAAGATAATTTTAACCACACTTTTAATTTCAGAGTGCTTTTAGCTTTTACTGGACAGTTAAGACAATATGCAGTGTATGAACATAAACTACATTCACGTTTGCCCTTTCCTTTCCTGTGTGTGTGTGTGTGTGTGTGTGTGTATTGTGTGTTTGTGCACGCATGTATTTGGTTGTTATAGGGTCTCACTATGCAGCTCGAACTTGTAATCCTTCTGCTTTCAACCTCCCCAGTGCTGAGATTACAGACATGCGCCACCATGCATAGACTTGCTCAGATCAGCCCGCCCTGGGGTGCTGCCGGGGATTGTACTGCGATCCCTGTGCTTGCCTAAGAGGGCATTTTAGTTGGCTGAACTGTCTTGCTGACCTACATTTGCATATTCTTAATTTTTTAGGGTGATGTTTTGGCCATGAGCATCAACTTCCAAAGGTGTGAGGATGTTTGCTCTGCTGCTGTTAAATTACTGGCTACTTTGTTATTTTCCTTGATTTGTGGATCACAACTATTGTTCAGCAAAAACTTCATCATTTTTACAGTGGCCTTGTATTGGGCAGGTTTTCCATCACCTGCAGTAAATACCTGACACCCCAATGTAAAGGAAGAGGTGCTTCATTTAGCTCGCTGCTTGCAGGGGTGCAATCCATGTGGAGTTGGCTCCAAGGCATAAACACTGAAGCAGAAAGTCCTCGCATGAAGCTGCTCACTTTCAGTGGCTGAAGGGCAGGCCACAAGAGTGCCAGAGGGGAAGGTGTCAGGGACCAGTGTGGTTCCCAAGGCCCTATGATGCATTCTGACAAACCCAGAAGCGTGCTCTACCAAATCCCACAGGCTGTTCCTAATGCCTATCAATTGGACAGTATTAATAACACATCTTTAAACAAGAGCGTTCTCTACTTTCCTCTATAAATAAAGTCAATCCTTTCAGGACAAACTACAGAGCTCTTGTCATATAACTGGCCCTATTTGGTCAGTTCGTATAAATAGATGTATAGAAAAATGTACGCATATTATGGTGGTACTATGGTTATGAGACATTTTAAAACTGTAAAGAAACAATTCCATAATGGGAACTTTTGACAGTCAATGAATATACCACGTAGTGAGAGACCTTGAAATTTGGGAAGGTGTTTATTAGGAAGCAGGAATTTGTGCAGCAAAACTTTCTGCAGATGGATAAATGCAAAAAAATAAATTAGAGGAATTTGAGGTATTTCCTACTTCTTATTTAAAAAAAAAAAAGAAAAGAAAAATTAGTTCTGTATGGCAAAACCCGGTTTAGGGGTGGACACAGGATATTTTAAGCTATGCCAGACTCTATCTTTGGAGCAGTTAACTGGAATTGTTTTGGAGCAGTTAACTGGAATTGTCATGGAAACCAAGATGCAACAGCTAGAATTACAAAAAAATATTCAAAGCACAGGGTTCAGCCTTCGAGTATTAGTAAAGAATTTTTTGTGGTGTTAAGAGGGTATCAAGATTTCACTGTTTAACAAGGAAAGGAATATAACAGATGTACATTGTTCAAGTTTCTCTGAAATGTGCAGAGATATTGTCATCCATAATCATACTCTGATTGAGCCACATTTAATCTTCTGGAACTAAATTGAAATAAATGGAATATATATAACACTCTGAAGAGTGAAATGCAGAAACATGCAATGAAAGTATGTGATTAAACTGCATAATAAGACCTCACAAGATAGGAATGCACACCAAAAGTGGCTTATACGACGGCTTGGCAATTTTAGTGGTGAAATTATTTCATACATCATATTTGCTTATTAAATGTTCATGATTCCAGTAGGTGCACTGTAAGAGCTCCAGAAGGAAAGTGAGCTGTGAATCAGGAGATATGGGTTCTAATTTCCACTTGCTCATAGCATCTTTTATCACTTTAGACAAGTCTCTATTTGAATGGAGAATTGCTGTTTCCATGTTTTAAAACAATAAAATTGAGTTTTGAGGTGGTTTACATTCAAGATTATTTTATACATTGATATATGAATTATGTTAATTCACAATTGAAAAGGAAAAAATACTCATGTTGTAATAAACTTTTTGATCATCGTTATTTGTAGTAATTTGTTAGTTTGAAGTATCTCAGCAACTCCTTAGGCACGTTGAGTAATGCTCAAAAAGAAAACTTCCCACTGGAGAGGTAGCTGGGTGGTCTAAGTGCCTGCCTGGCAAGCACAAAGACCTGGGTTCAGTCCTTGGTACCACATGCCATGCTGGCCCAGGAACTCCAGGCGTGCCGTGCCTGCCACCGAAACAGACCATGGTGGTGCATATCTGTAATCATGACACTGGGGGGAGATGAGACAGAAAGACCACTATGAATCTGAGCTGCGTGGTGAGACCCTATACCAAATGCATAAATAAATAAATAGATGATTTTTTTAAAAAGACAAAATTTCTTACATGTTCTGATACTAACATTTCTGATGTCAATTATGTTATACAAAAAAATAAGCAGGCAACATACACCATTCAACCAGTACCTAACATTACAAATCAAATATAAAACAAAACAAAAATTGTTACAAAGAATTATTTCAACAGATGGTGGCTTGTAACTATCACATGTCTACTCACAACTTCAGCTGACAACTTCAGTGTTATAGATTCATTGAAATTTAATAAGACAAGTCATAAACTAGAAAGATGGCCAGGAATTTCAGTAATATTCACACAGCTATGATAAAACCTTTTTCACAGAGCTACCTGGGGCAACTTTAGATCTTTGCCAATATAAGCTAAACACTCATAAATTAAATCTTCTTTTATTTACTCTTGTTGGCAGGTGCAATTAAAGTGGCTGCTTCTCTGTTAATGTGAATGTTCATAAACGCATTTTCAAATAGATAACACTGAAACTGAGGAGGTTGGCTTCATGGCAGGTATCGTGACAAACCAGCAGTGTTCCTGTTCCTCTCCCCTTCTGCCTCCTCCCACACACCCAGAGATATTTTATATTATATTTCATTTTATATTTGATACAACATCTTTAATTTCAAAAAATATGCAAAACTATGCATGAAACTGGGTAATTCTGTGCAATACCTCTGCAGACACCCAAGAATCAGCATAGCTTTGTTTCGTTTTCTTTCTGAGAAAAAACAATGTGTTCATCAAAAGAAGAAATACAAATAGAAAGAATTAACACAATTAAAAGGAAAGCGAGAACTTCGGGATTGGACAACGAGGAGAGGGCAAGGAGGAAAGGGAAAACACAACAGGGCCAAGCCATAAATTTATATGTACAGGATGGGCAAGGTAATGATCCTGAGAAACAGCACCAGGTTTTTGAAACTAGCAGATAATTGGTAGGATTCTCACCCTGACTAACTATACACGCTGACACCTGTGAACCAAGCAACTGCACTGAAGATAGCAATGTGTAATAGAAGGGCCACGCTTGGGATGCCTGTCATTCTGGTCTTCTAAATATGTACTTCTTGTCATGACACACCAATTTTTGCTATACTGTCTCTCAAGTAAATGTTTTCTTTTTTAAATGGATAATAAATGGAAAAAAAAAGACAGAAGAAAAAGAAAAAGTCACAGGACTGTCCTGCTACAATGCTCTATATGGTTAAATTTCTAATTTCTGTGTAAAAATATGTAATTGTTTATTTATATTCTTTAAATATTTTTCATTTTTAAATTTTTTTCTCCATATTCTACAGGGACTTAATGATTAACATATCAACACTTGATGAAACATACCTGTTCCATGTTATGCCTAAGATGTTTGATATTCAGATAGATAGTGAGGTTAAACCCAACTGCATATATTGTAGGGTAATAACAAGCCTCTCTTTTGAAGGTTAACAACCTAGCAGATCAAAAATTAGAGGAATAGAAGGGCTACAAGGACAGCCGACATTTTGACCCTGGTCTTTCAAGTTCAGTAAAGACTCAGGACATAGGAGAACCTATTCCGTAACATCATGTAACTCAGTTGTGTTCCAAATTTTCTGATCGAGGTGATTATGGGGCCACAGAGGAAAGTGATTGATGATGTAGAGTGTGCCTAAGGAGAATCATAGGGAGAGAAAACATTCTCTCAGGCTTTCACAGAGAGCAAATTGGTCTAGCAAAGGCTCATCCACATGGCTGACATTGACAAAGGATCTGCAAACTGTGGTACACAGTTACAGGATAAATCCTGAGGGTACTTGACTGA
>NDGN011348015.1:0-11022 GCA_002564285.1 Tympanoctomys barrerae | reverse complement strand
CAAGGGATACCAGGGAACCCAGGGGGAATGATGGACTATGTCGTACTATATGTTTTGTTGGGATTCAGCTGAGTCCAGGGCATGCTGGGCTCCCCTTGTCCACTAAGAAAGGCTCTGGCGTCACATTGCTGAGGTCTATGCCCAGACAGTATCCGTGTGTAGTACTCAGAAGGACCTGAGCTGGAGATAAGGGGGTACATCCGGGGCACACTTGGGGCATTGGGTGGCAGGATGCTGTGGACAATGGGGTGGCACATGGCTTCCCATCCCCTCTCCTCAGGGCCTTCGCCAAGAGGCAGCAGCAGCTGACGGCCATGAAGGTGATTCAGAGGAACTGTGCTGCCTACCTCAAGCTGCGCAACTGGCAGTGGTGGCGGCTCTTCACCAAAGTGAGTGCTTGGCCCCGCCCATCTCAGAGGCTCTGAGGGCCCTTTCCATCCCATTTGCTCCCCCAGCTGGGGGTCAAGGGGTGGTGGAAAGTGTGTCTGGAGCTGAGGGCTTGAGCTCCAACCTCCCAGGCCTGAACAGGCCCTTTCACCTTGGCCAAGTGGGTTTTATCCCTGAGTTTCATGCAGATCGGGTGCACTTTCACCTCAGCATGGTTTGTGTGCCCTCTGGTAGCCACACCCACTTCCCTCGTTGCCCCTGGCAGCCACCTGAGATGAGATAGCCACACCCACTTCCCTTGTTGCCCCTGGCAGCCACCTGATCTCATCTCAGTAATTTCACTTTGTAAGCCTTGGGGTCTAGTGGTAGAGGGCTTGCCTCACATGCACGAGGCCCTGGGCTTGGTCCTCGCACCAAAAATAACGACAGCAGCAATAATAGTACTTAAATGCAGCCTCCCAGCTTTTCCCAGTGTACACTGCAGTACACCACTGCTCAGGCTTCATCCTTTCCACACCATGGGATGGTTGAGCACCCTCGGCACGACTGGTCCTGTAGCCTCCCTACCTGCAGTACACCACTCAGGTTCAGGGACAGGACTTCCCTTGGGTGTGCCCATAAGCACGTTAACTAGCACAAACCTTTTTCTTGGTGTGGCTATTTATTGAGTGCCTACTGTGTGCCAGGTGCCCAGCAGGTGCTGGGGACAGCACTATGAGCAGGCATCATGGGCCCCTGGCCTCATGAATATTCCAGCCAACTGGCAGACAAGACAATAGAGGCATTCACAGAAACCAATAATGGCGGATTATGCTAAGCACATGAAGAAAGCCACAGTGTCAGTCAGGGGCTCCTTGTACCAGGCAAGGGTGGCGGAACAGTAGTTGACATGAGGTGGTAAAGAACCATGGGATAAAGCACAGGTACAAAAAGTTCATGTCCATTGATGCAACATGTGAAGACCATCTCTAGTATGGAATATCAGGGAGGGAGGGAGGTCCTTGTGGCTTTGCTGACACCCGCAGCGCTTTAGTGCCCGATCCCTGGCAGATTGGTGCACTCCTCCAATGGAAAAAATTTCAACTATTAAAAAATGATGGCTAGCTAAAAAAAAAAAAATAGGATCGTGGAAGGAATATTGCAGAAGAAAGTGTGGGATGAGAACTATCTTGTGATTTTAAATAATAAGGGCACATAAAACTACCAAGCCTGGCTTCAATTCTGTTTTCAGATCCCCCCAAACCCCCGCTCAGTCCACCCTGAGGACAGGGATGGCATGGCATGTAGTGCCAGGGATCGAACCACAGTCCCCTGCGCCTGCCTAAGCTTGCCTCAGCAGGCAGTTTAGACCGCTGGGCTATCTTGCCGGCCCTTGAGTCTGTTTCTGAAGAAAGCTTGGAAGGGGGTTTGGATGATGCTGTTGATAGAGAGCAGAAGGACTCTTCCTTTTCTTCTAGGAGGGAACCATAACCATTCCAGCAGGCACTCTCTCAGGATGATTCTAGGATGAGGAAAGGAAGAGTTTTTCTTTCTTTCTTTCTTTCTTTCTTTCTTTCTTTCTTTCTTTCTTTCTTTCCTGTAATTTTTTGGTTGCTCTATTGAGAGTTCCTTGGGTTGGGGAAGTGGCTTAGTGGCTCAGTGCCTAGCAAGTTTAAGGCCCAGGTTGCATCCTCAGTACTGCAACAACAACCAGTCAGTGCCTCAACCCTGCCACTATTAATATTTTAGAGTCAATAATCCTCTTTTGTGGGGTTGTGTTCCACACATTTTGGGGTAGTTAGCAGTGTCCTTGGCCTATGCCTTTAGACACCAATAGCATCATCCACCCTGGTATGATGACTAGCAGTGTCTCTGGACATGGCCCAGAATGCTCTGAGTTGGTGTTGAGGGCAAAACTGTCCCTAGTTTAGAATTTCTGATCTGATCCATGACCGAACCTATCTCTTTGGCCACAAAAACAAAACACAGCTATCTATGTGTACAGGTGAAGCCGCTGCTGCAGGTGACCCGGCAGGAGGAGGAGATGCAGGCCAAGGAGGATGAGCTGCAGAAGATCAAGGAGCGGCAGATGAAGGCAGAGAGTGAGCTCAAGGAGCTGGAACAGAAGCACACGCAGGTGCGGTCAGGCCGGCGTGTGACCAAGCTGTGGGGAGGGTTGTGCCTGGCCCCATGGGCAGGACATGGGTGCCTCTCACTGCCCATCCCCACCTCGAGCAGTTGGCCGAAGAGAAGAACCTGCTGCAGGAGCAGCTGCAGGCAGAGACCGAGCTGTATGCAGAGGCTGAAGAGATGCGGGTCCGGCTGGCAGCCAAGAAACAGGAGCTGGAGGAGATCCTGCATGAGATGGAGGCCCGCCTGGAGGAGGAGGAAGACCGGGGCCAGCAGCTGCAGGCTGAGAGGAAGAAGATGGCACAGCAGATGCTGGTAAGGCATTGCTGTGGCTGCCCATGGAGGCTGGCAAGCTGCTGGAGCACCCACTACAGGCATTGGGTGACACAGGCCCCTGCTGGGCAGATGAACAGGCTAAGGCCTGCGGAAGATGTGCTTCTGCCCCAGGCCACAGAGGTAGGATAGGGATTTGAATACGGGTCTCAGGCATCCATTCCTACTATCTTGCTTCTGTGTGCTGATACCCTCCCTCCTGATAGCAACCTTGCACAAAAGGCAGTTGTAAGAGTCAGTTACTGCTGCATAACAAAACAGTACAAACTTAGAAGCTGCAACTAATATCTGTCACATGCATTTAGGAATGAGTGATCCTGGTAGAGTCACTAAGAGGTTGCAATCAGAGTGTGCACTGCCAGTCATTGGAAGGCTTGCCTGGGCTGGTAGATCCATTTCCATGTGGCTCTTCCTCACGGCTGTTGGCAGGAACCTTGGGTTCCTTGGCACGGGCTGCTCGGGTGTCCTTGCATCGTGGTGGCGAGGCTCAGCCTCCACAGAGAGATCCAAGATGGAGGGGGCTGGCCGTGCCTTTTGTAGAGCAGTCAAGTTGTACTCCATAACTGCCTCCTGATTCTGTCTGCTAGAAGCAAATCACTGAGCCCAGCTCAAGTTCAAAGGGAGAGGATTTGAGCTCTACTTCTTGGAGAAATGAGTATCGGTATTTGTGGGCATACTTCAGGCCCACTACAACACTCACTGTCGCCATTTTACAGAAGAGAAGACAGACTCCACAAAGCAGAATGATAGAAGCAGCTGAAGCTGGAAATTGCGTTTATGTAGGAGGGCAGGTCAAGGCTAGATTGCTTGGTAGCTCACTCAAGCCTTTTACTTGCTCCTTTTAGAAGGCACACTGCACAGGGCTGGGGATTGGACTCATCCATAGAATGCTTACCTAGTAAGCTGGAAGCCCTGGGTTTGGTCCTTGGCACCAAAACCAAAAAATAAACCTCCCCTAGAAGGACACTGCAGAGTGTGAGTGTTACAGGCCTAGCCTCTGTGTCAGCTCCAGAGCTCCCTGACAGTGACTTTGGTAAGTGAGGCTCTGATCCCTTTACCCCCTGACAAGGACCTAGAAGAACAGCTAGAGGAGGAGGAAGCTGCCCGGCAGAAGCTCCAGCTGGAGAAGGTTACAGCTGAGGCCAAGATCAAGAAACTGGAGGATGACATCCTGGTCATGGATGATCAGAACAACAAACTGTCAAAAGTGAGTGGTGGACAGAGTCTGCATCAGACAAGATAGGCTCCTGTCTAGGGACTGAGGGGTTCCCGGGAGGTGGCACTTGCAGTTCTAACAGCAGAGGAGCCCTGCGCAAGTTGGGATTCGCTGGTCACTATAAGCAGCAATCACTACACATCCCACAGAGGGGGCGTCTGTTAGTTCTTGGAGCTGGGGCGCTGCTGGGACCAAGGCCCTGTGTCAGGTGGCTTTGTCCTCGGGGCTTGCTCTCTAGTGAGACAGCAGAAATGACTGAGCCCCACTGTGCTGAGTACAGAACGCTAGAGCAGAACACTAGATGGTGGAGGCGGGGTCTCAGGAAAGCTTCCTGGAGGGAGGGACGTTTATGTGGGAGCCGGCAGAGGGAGGAAGAGCTGGAGAGAGGGGAAGGGCATGCTGGCTGGATTTGGCAGGAATGGAAAGAGCATCCCTTTACCTGCACATGAGGGTGAGGGACAGACTGTGAGGAGAACAGAAGTGGCCAGTTTGGGACATTAAGGATTTTCTCTTGGCCATTTAAAACCCTAGGGTGCATTTGGTTACAATGTGATTTGTTTTCAGCTGTTTATATAGAAATAACGTAAAGTAAAACATAGATCATGGGAAAAAAAAATAAAAGGCTGATGCTTATTTCTCTTTCCCCCAAAGGAGCGAAAACTCCTTGAAGAGAGGATTAGTGACTTGACCACAAATCTAGCAGAAGAGGAAGAAAAGGCCAAGAACCTAACCAAGCTGAAAAACAAGCATGAGTCCATGATCTCAGAACTGGAAGGTAAAAAGAGGCCTTTAGTGGCTATCTTTTAAATCTGCACACAGTGACAGAGGTGCTGATAATGCTGCTTCTGCTTGGGCCTGACTGGCTTTCTGTAGGGTACTGGTCTGGGGCCCAAGGACCATGCATGCCAAACATGCGCGATGTCAGTCTTCTCTGTATGAAATGCCCACGCAGAGGGCTTTTTGCTGAGCGTCCCCGGCGGTGCCCACCGCCTGAGGACCTGGCTTCATTGCAGTGCGGTTGAAGAAAGAGGAGAAGAGCCGGCAGGAGCTGGAGAAGCTGAAGCGGAAGCTGGAGGGCGATGCCAGTGACTTCCATGAGCAGATCGCAGACCTGCAGGCGCAAATCGCAGAGCTCAAGATGCAGCTGGCCAAGAAGGAGGAGGAGCTGCAGGCAGCTCTAGCGAGGTAGGCAGCGGGGAGCACAAGCTGTGTCACTGTCCACTCATGAGTTGGGAGTTCCCCTGCCAGTCGCAGTGGCTTCCTTGCTTGAGGTGACCTCTGGCCCTTGGCATGGACTCAGCTCTGCAAGCCAGGCCCCAGCTTGTGTCACCAGCCCTGGTCTTACACCTAAATCCCTGCCTTTGGTTTCCTTCTCTCCCCTGCACCTGTATCTTCTTGGCATCTCCCAGTCCCATGGTGCCGATGGGGGCCCCGTGCACAACCAGGCCTGCATTGTCTGCTCCCTAGTTCCAAATGTCTGGTCCCCTGCCAAATCCATGTCCGCTGACATCTCAAGCACCACATATCTAAGACTGGGGTGCCCTCTCTCAGCCCCCTCGCTGTGGTCCCTCTTTCTGTGAATGCCAGACCCCCTCCCTGGCTCAGGCTAGCCCTCCTCCTCCGATGCACAGCATGAAGCAGAGTCACCTCCCCCTAAAGAGATGTCCCACCTGTTTCCCTTTACCTCGTGCTTGGCTGGCTTCACACTGGGAATGTCACATTGGTAACAAGTCCCGGTAATTCACCTGCTCAGCGTGTGCCAAGCTCTTTTCAAGCGGTGTCCTTGCAGACCCTGGGCCAGGTGCACTGCTGTTATCTTCATTTCACTGAGGAAGGGACAGAGCAGGTGTCTTATCCCATCACCTTCAAGAGCAGAGCTGGATTCTAGCTCCAAAGGAGAGGCCCAGCTCTGTGCTTCCCAGTTTGTCCTGCACGACAGTACCAGGGTGATCGATGAAGCACTTCATTCTGGGGCTCAGCTCTTTGCTTTCTCTCCGTTGCTGCCCATTCACAAGTGCAGTGAAGTCCAAGTGCTGCTCCAGTCTGGCCTCTGAGGCTTCCCTTATACCGCCTTTTTCTGTCATTGTGGTCAGGACCAGATATGAGCACCACCCCTTCCACGAAACTCCTCCAGAGCTCAACCTGGCTCCTCACATGCCACCCTGAGCCTTCCTCACTGCCTCTGCCAGGCTGGGTTTTAGTGCCCCACGCAGCACCTGGACACACGCTTTGCTCCGAGCAGCACTCAGTCGCTGTGAGAGCCAGACATGGAGGCCAAACAACTGTGTAGCATTCCGAAAGCAGCTAGTAAGCGCCTGCTGTGAGCTGGGCCCCTGTGCTGGTCTTTGGTCCACACTCTGCATTCCATCCCACACATGTGAGTGTGCACACACATCCTCATGACCTGGTTATTTTTTTCATGGTACTGCAGATTAAATTTGGACCTTTGCAATGAGTGACATCTCATAGTTTAATTTTTTTAATTTTAAGATGCTAAATTAAACTGAAGTTCAAGGCTGGGCTTGAACTCGTAACCCCCCTGCTTCAGTCTCTCAGAGTACTGGGATGACAGGCACCACTACGCTTGGCTGCGACCTGCTTTTTATATCCTGGTTGTCATCCCAAGCACATCTCTAAGCTGTCCAACATAGCAAGGTGCAGTCCTGTGTGACTCAGGGACATGGATGGAACATTTTCTAAGAGCCTTGGAACACCAATAGCTGGGCCCAGACCACATTTTCTGGCCACACTGGGAGATCTCAGCACTAGGGGTCTTGGGGTCTTCATTCTGGGGGCCCTCCCTGGCAGGCTGGATGATGAAATCGCCCAGAAGAACAATGCCCTGAAGAAGATCCGGGAGCTGGAGGGCCACATCTCAGACCTCCAGGAGGACCTGGACTCTGAGCGGGCGGCGAGAAACAAGGCCGAGAAGCAGAAGCGAGACCTTGGGGAGGAGCTGGAGGCACTGAAGACCGAGCTGGAGGACACACTGGACACCACAGCCACCCAGCAGGAGCTCAGGTGAGGAGCAGGGCAGAAAGGACAACCACCACAGCAAATCCCCAATCCCAGATCATGGGGTTTCTGAGGCCCTGTGCCAGTGGTGGGGAACGTATGGCACTTGTGCCGCAGCAAGCACACAGACTCCTCTCTGTCCTGTGAGCTGCATCGCCTCAGCAGCCCAGTGCCGAATAACAGTTGTTTTTTCTAAACTAAAACCTCAGTATTCAAGTCTCATTGTAGTGCCGGCACGTTCCATGGATGAGTGGGTTCTGGGTGCATTTGGGGCCTGGGGTCTCTCAGGTTCACTATCGCTGTCTTCCATGCACACCTTCCTGGTTTTGTTTTAACGACTAGAAAGAAGCAAGATTATGTTTCACCTTACTCTGTATCACGATAGTGGTGCACGGTCAGTTAAGGAGCAGTTTTTTTGGGGGGAGCCAGCTCAGCCTGCCCTGAGGGGAGGGATGGCACTCCCTGTGTTATGGGGATCAAACCAAATGGTAAGTCCCTTGAGAACTGCCTACGCAGGTACTTTAGACTCTGAGCTATCTCATCAGCCCTAGGGAGCAATTGAAAAGCTATAGAAATGCACACACACACACACACACACACACACACACACACCTTTACTCCCTGAGTTTTTGTATGTATAAACCACCAAGAATATACATTTTGTGTATCCATCAGATTAGTCTTCAGTTTAAGATTCACTGTAAGTAAATGGACAGTGACATAAAACGAGAACAGACCATCTGCCAGGAAATGAGTGCTGACCAGGGAACAAGATCATTTACTTAGCACACACGAGCGCATTGGGAAGGTGTGGTACATCCCGCCCCAGCCTGTGTACCCTGATGCTTATTGCCCACACTTGGGGCCCAGTGCCTCACTGGTCGTGCCCAGCTGGAGGCCAACATGCCTCCCTTCCTGCCCAGCCAGTGATACAGAAAAGCAGATTCTAGCTTGGTCACATAATGGCTGTGACACCATAAGCACACTTCTTACCCACTATTAGCTATTGTTTCCTCATCTGTAAAGCAGAAATAAAAAGATATCCTTGCTTCTGGGTGCTCTGAGGACTGGATCACACATATAATCAGTTTAGCTCAGGTTTTGCCTTAGAGTGAGAGGAACATTTTGCAAATGTCAGACAGGTTTTTCAGTATGATTCTGTGTGTTTGTTTACTGTCACTGAGGGAGATTTTGCCTAGGTAATGTGCTCCCATTTTGCAGCTGAGGAAATCTCAGGTCCAGAGAG
Source organism: Tympanoctomys barrerae (assembly GCA_002564285.1). Lineage (NCBI taxonomy): Eukaryota > Metazoa > Chordata > Mammalia > Rodentia > Octodontidae > Tympanoctomys > Tympanoctomys barrerae. Next base: position 2,716 of record NDGN011348015.1, on the reverse strand, counting down.
GTTAGGAGAATTACTCTAGATCACACAGCAAGGGAAGTGCGAGGAGGAGACTTTAACTGTGGGTCCTGGGAGAGCTCTTGTCCCCTTGCACAGAGCCGTCAGAAGAAACCCTCTGTGTCATCTACTTTGTTTTTCTTGCCAAGGGCCAAGAGAGAGCAGGAGGTGACCGTGCTGAAGAAGGCGTTAGAGGAAGAGACACGATCCCATGAAGCCCAGGTCCAGGAGATGAGGCAGAAACACACGCAGGCAGTGGAGGAGCTCACAGAGCAGCTGGAGCAGTTCAAGAGGGTGCGTTGCGGGGCTTGTGACAGCACATACGTAGCCAGTATGTCAGTGTCTTCTAACTGGGGCGACTTCAGCCTCCTCACCCCAAAGTCTGAAATGTACCAAAATCCAAAGCTTTTTGAAGATGAACATGACACTATGAGTGGGAAGACGTATACCTCATTCACTGACATGAGACATAGTCCACACGCAGGTTGCTAGCCAGGCGTGGTGGCACACAGTGATAATGCTAGCGTTCCGGGAGGCTGGACCAGGAGGATCACAGTTCAAGCCCAGTGTGAGCAGCTTAGTGAGACTGTCTCAAAATGGGGGCACAGCTGGGGATGGAACTGTGTGTAAAACTGAGTTCAACCCACAGTATACATGCACTCACACATACACACACGTTGCACTGAAGACACTGTATAAAATTACTTTCATCCATGGATGTAAGGTGTACCTGGAACATAAGTGAGTTTTATGTTTAGATTTTGCTCCCCAGCCCAAAATATCTCCTTATAAATTGCAAATATTCTATACTCTGAAACATGTGTGAAGTTTAAGACTCTCCTGGTTCGAAGCATTTTGGGTAGGGGACAATCTGTCTGTGAGTGTTGGGCTGTGCAAAGCTGAATCATGCAACGTGCAAGGTTCTAATGGGGGTAGAGCGGCTCACACTTGGTAAGCGCTTCCCACACCTGTGTCACTCGGTCCTCATGCCTGGCCTCCTGCAGACACTGGTAGGCTGCTTCCCATCCTGATGACAGCTGAGATATAAGGAGGACAGGTAAGCCAAGTGTGGTGGGACATGGCTGCAGCCCCAGCACTGTGGGAGGCTGAGGCAGGAGGACCACAAATTCAAGCCCAGACTGGGCAGGGTAGCAACTTTGCTAGACCCCATTTTAAAAAATAAGAAAAGCGTTGGAGAGGTAGTTCAGTGCAAAGGTCCTGGTTTCAATTCCCAGTACTGCCAGAGAGAGAGAGAGGGAGGGAGGGAGGAAGAGAGAAAGAAATTGAGATGAAAATTGTTTTTACTCCCAGTTTGCTGACTAGCTGGTCAGTTGAATTTGGGCCTGTGGCAAGGTAGTGCGTCATGGTGGGCACCTGTTGTGGAACAAAGCCACTACCTTGTAGCCAAAAGTGGAAGGAGCCACAAGGCAGCCAGCATCCCATTTAGGACACACCCCCCGAACATACAAGACCTTGGCTGTTAAGGTGCCTCAACCTCCCAACTGAGCCACCCTGGAGCCAAGCCACACACATACACGTCAGCCTGACGGGACAGTGAAGGTCCAGACAGTCACAGTACTATTGGCCTATTTTACACATGAGGAAACTTGAGTCCCATGGTACCTAGAGGTCTGGAGACTTCCCAAGGTTACACAGCTGGTAAGTGACAGAGTGGTGACCCAAACATGCCGGTTCCAGACCTCTCTCCTCTCTGGCTGCTACGGGCAGGGTCTCTAGTTATACCCTTGGAGAAAGCAAAGCTCTAACAAAAGTGGAAGATTTAACTTAAAATTGAGAATCTTCTCTGAAGATTGGAGTCAGAAATCATCATTTGACTTCAATAGCAAAACAGCTCTCTGGCATTGCTGAGTGGCCACACCTAGTCATTGTCCTTTAGTTGGGCCATTTGGGAGGCATGATTTTGAACTGTTAAGTAGCAGCAGCACTCTGTAAAATTAGCTTATTTGGGGTGTTTTTCTCTCCTGGTAGAGGGTTTCCTCGTACTTCATCTCCAACGGTGAGTTTTCAGCATGTAACCCCCTCCCTGGTTGTTTCCAGAAAGCCTGAATCCTGGCTTTGTCACCACCTCAGCCTCTGGCTTGGGATTATGATTCAGCTGGGTTGAGCAGGTGTAGAATTACCCTCAAGCTGTTGCGAGTTTGCACTGGCTCCATCACTAGGTTAGGGGGCTGCTCTTCATGAGGTGGCTCCCAGCTACCCTAGCCCGTTCTGTTAGAATCTCAGCCTTTACATTCAAATAAGAATCCTGTGTGTTGTCACATTTATNCTGTTCCAGGTACTGTCCCAAGAGTGTTACCAACATTCACACATTTGTTCTCACCTGTAGCCCTTGTTCAAGTGCATTTTCTTCATCCCAATGGGAAGGAGTCTTGGGACCACCCTTTGAAAAGTGCTATCCAGGACCAAGCTCAACCTTACCTCCACACGAAGGGCTGGACGATGGCTCAGGGTCCTAAGTCTCCTTAGTACTCAGCATGTGGACTCCAAATACAGCTAGCCTCACACATTCTGTTAATTCAGTCCATATTTTGGACAAAAACAATTTGTTAGATTTATGACATACGTTTCTGTTTTTCAAATGGATTCCTTTTTTCTATGATCCAAAGTGGAGTTTTTTTCTTTTTTAGTCTTTTATTAGGTACAGGGTCTCACTATGCAGCTCAGACTTGTAATGTCTATCTCCTGTCCAACTCCTGCCTCA
>NDGN011348009.1:0-11824 GCA_002564285.1 Tympanoctomys barrerae | reverse complement strand
AAAAAAAAAAAAAAAATTGTAAAAAAAAAAAAAATTGTAAAAAAAATCTAAGATTTCCCCAAATTTCATAAAAGATAAAAGACTACAATAGATTCAAAACTTTCCCTGAGTCAAAAATAGAAAAGTTGGTAATATATGATGAGAACTATCAATCAAACCATAAAACTAAAAGTTTTATTAAAAAATCCTTTAAAAAAGCCAGAGAAAATGATGCTTAAGTACCAAGAAACAAGGCTCTAAACAGACTAGATCTAGTGCAAAAAATCATGTATAACATAAGAAAGTGGAACATATTTAAAGTGTTAAAGAACAAAGGATACCAAGTTAGCTCACAATTCTGTATCCAGAGACAATATCCTTCAGGAATGAAGGAAGGCATAAAAGACAGCTTCAGGCAAAGGAATGCTAAGCATTCACTGGCAATAGACCTGTTCCAAAACACTGCCAAATGAAGATCATCATAAAGAAGGTAAAATGGTATCAGAGGGGGGGCTTACAAATGCCAGGAATGGAAGAAATGTACATACAACTACTTCAAAAAGGGAAGGAGGAAGTGGAAAGGGAGTAAGGTTTCTTTATTCCTTTTTTTTTTTTTTTTTTTCAGAACCGGGAATTGAACTCAGGCCCTTGTACTTGCCAGGGAAGCACTTATTCCACTGAGCCATCTCCCCGGCTCCTTTTATTCCTTTTGGAGTAATAAAAGAATTAATTCTAAACTAGACTGAAAAGCTATTTTTAAAAAAACATTTAGAAAAAATATTTATTTATTTATTTGGCACAGAGTCTTGCTACACAGCTCAGACTTGTAGTAATCCTGTCTCAGCCTTCCCAGAACTGGGATTACAGGCGTGTACCACCACGCCCTGTTTCAGGGGCCAGCATGGCATGCCTGGGGTTCCTGGGCCGGCATGGCCTGTGGTATAATGGATTAAACCCCTGGTCCTTGAGCTTGCCTGGCAGATACTTAGACTGCCAACCTATTTCTCCAGCCCTGAAAAGTTATTTATGTACATGGTTTTCTAGCTTTGTGGACTCAGCTAGTCGGGTGCTCAAATGTGTGTATATTTTGAAGTTACCAATACAATAACTATATGAAGAGATACAGTCAAATGAAATGGAACACTAAAAATATTCTAAAGATAATAAAAATGTAGGAAGGGAGGAACAGAAGAATGAAAAAACAGGAATATAAAAACCACTAAAATGATAAAATTATCAAACATCAAAATTTAATTAGCTATAAATAGCTGAGACAAACAATTAAAGGATAGAGATTGTCAGGATAGATGGAAGAAAGAAAAGCTCCATAACTAAAACAATTTTATTTCAAAGTTGTTATACACAGATGCTCCCCTGCCAAAGACTCCTGTGGTGACAGATGGGGCTTATCAGAGGTCGCTGGATTGATAATGTGTGGTGTTGGCATTAAGAATGTGATCACTAAATTAGTCCACTGATTGGCTTAGCATAGTTCTGGATATGGATAATAGGATGGCTCCCTTGGGTGTGATTCCTACATGCTGTAATTGTACAGAGCCTGGATAGTGACAGATACAAGCAAAAGAAAGAGGGCCACTGTTGTAGTTTGTCACTGCTTTGCTACTTCACTGCTGGTTGCCTTTTGCAGTCTCTTTTGCCATGATACCCTTCCTTGGAGCCAGCCAAGTATGAAATAAAACCTCTAAAAACTATGATCTATGATAAGTCTTTTCTCCTTTAACTTTGGATGTCAGATATCTTAGCAGCAAGAAAATTAACTGAGATAAAAGCTAATGATATGACGGGTTAGAAAGTAAAAGGATGAAAAACTGTATGGTGGAGACACTAATCAAAAGGGTGCTATCGCGATTATATTATCAGAAAATGTAGACTACGGAGGTAAAAAAAACACGAGATAAGGAGAAATACTCTCAATAGTAAGAGTTCATTCACCAAGAAAACATAATAATCAAATATATAGGGAACTAACAGTTTTTAAAACAGATGTAACAAAAATGTTATGTCAGGCCTGCTCCACCTGGATAGGCTGAGCTGGCCACAGAGACTGTGCATGGTGGTGTGCACCTGTAAGCCCTGCACTGGGGAGGCTGAAAACAGGAGGATCACTAGGAGTCCAAGCTGTGTAGTGAAACCTTACACCAAATACATTTAAAAAAAGACATATATAGAGAAAACCCCAATTATAATTGCATTTAAATATTCTCTTTACATTAACAACTGACAGGTAAGTAGACAAAAAAAAAAAAAAATTCAGAAAGGAAATCAAAATAACAGCGACAGCATTATAGAATACTCTGCCCAGTAATAGTACTATTCAGTTTTACATACACACAAAAAGTCATGAAAGTACAACCATCTAACTTTTCAAACACAACAAATTTTGAATAACTGAAATTAAAAGTATGTTTCCTTGATCATCATGCATTTAAACTAGATGTCAATGGCAGAACAATAAGTAAATCTCTGTACATTCATAAATTAACAACCTTCTAAATGGAACAGAGAAAAATGGAAAAAAAATCAAAATTTGGGGAATATTCCTACATCAGTGCTAAAGGGACATTTAAAACATTGAATACTGAAACTAAGACATCAAAAATTCTAAGTTGTATGTTACTAAAACAGAAAAAAAGAGCAAATTATGTAAACTTCAAAACTAGAAGAAAACACTAAATAATGAAATTAAAATTCAAAACAAAACTAGAGGCAATCAATAAAACAAAAGAATAGGTTTTTTTTCCCAACAAGTCAATACAATGAACAAATCTTTAGTAAGACTGCCTAAAAAAAAAAGTAAAGAAGGGCTGGGAAGATAGCTCAGTGGTCTATGTGCCTGCCTGGCAAGTGCAAGGACTCAGGTTTGATTATCCCTTACCCTATGCTGTGCTGGCCCCAGAACCCTGGGCGCCCTATGCTGGCCACCAAAACTGGGCGTGGTGGCAGATGCCTATAATCCCAGTGCTGGGGGGGGGGAGGGGCTGAGACAGGAGGAGCACTACAAGTCCAAGCTGTGTAGCAAGACCCTGTACCAAATACATAAATAAATAAATAAAATTTAAGAGTAAAGACACATATTACTAATACTATTAATGAAAGGACTCATTCTTATAGAAGTATGAGTAAAAGAGTAATATAGAAATTCTTTTAACAGTTCTACACACATAGATTTAAAAACTCTAAAATGGAGCAATTCCTTCAAAACCAGACACTACTAAAACTCTGGAGATAAAACAGATAACCTGAACATTCACATAATTATTAAAAAGTTAAACTTTATCTTGTATGAGAAACCCAAAATATAAATAAAGGTCAAAATAAAAGACAATAGAAATCAGGAAGATCTTTTTCAAATAAGAAAGAGATCAAAAGGTGAAGATGGTAGGGAGAGAAGGGAAAGGGGATTAATCAAAAGAATCAAAGAAAAAAACTGGCACAGAGCTCTTGAAAATGGGAAGGGAAACAAGAGTTGGAGGGAGCAGGGAGGGATGGGAAGGACAGGGAACGAAAACAGAATTAAGACTTGTTATACACATGTACAAAAATTCCCCCATGATAAATGTCATGCACTGCAAAGATGTACTAATAAATATTAGAAAAGTAAAAAGTAAAATTTAATATATTCACCTAAAACAAATCTTCACACCCAGATAGTTTTATTTGAAAATTTTACCACATTTAAAGAAATGAGACCAAGTTTGAACATTATTTTTGAGAAAATGAAAGATAAAAGAACACTTTCCAACTCATTTGGTGAGGTACTACTCTGATAAAACAACCATGCCATAGTAGTACACAAAGAAATTACAGACCAATATCCCTAATGAACACTGGCACAAACATCTTCAACAAAGTATCAGTAACTCCAATTCAGCAATACGTATGAATAAAATTAGCAAGCGGGGCTTTCCAAATAATCCAGGCTGACTCAGTATCTGAACTTTTATTAACACATTTCACTACGTTGAGGCTTAAGCTAAACTACATGATAATTTCAACTGGTACAGAAAAACAGCTGAAAAAAAATTTACATCTATTCATAAGAAAAACAAAACAAAACAAAAAACCCCAAACCCTCTCAGCAAATCAAGAATAGAAGGAAAGTTTTATAAAGGGCATCTATATCAAACATAGCTGATAGCATCCTTAAAGGTAAAAGACAATGTTTTCCTCTAAAATTGAATGGAGTTCAGAAATACAATTATAAAAGTACAGAGAATTAGTTACTGACATAGGCATAAAGATTGAGTAGCTTTTTCAACAGTAGTACTGAAACAATTAAATATCTGTATCAAAATAACCTCACCACAACCTAACACATTAATAAAAATTAACACAATATAAATCTAAAAAATGTAAAAAGCAAGGGATAAAGGTCCAAAAAAACTAGAGTTCATTAAGCAAACAGCTCTTGAACATGACAAAAAAAAAAAAACAAAACAAAAACCACGATCTACAAAAGGGAACACTGATAAAACTGGACTTCAAATTAGAACTTTTGTTCTAAGAGTAGGATGAGTGAAAAAACAAGCTATATAAAAAAATTTATCATAACCATAAGAAATGTTCAAAACAAAACAATTTAGAAAAAAGTTGAAAGATGTTAACAGTTTAGTGAAGAGGGTATAAATGGCAAATAAACACATGAAATTACATATTTATTTGCCATCTATATTTCACGAGCCATTAGGAAAATACAAATAACCCACAGCGATCATGAGCACATATCATTTAGAATGGCTTAAGTGTCCTGGTAAGTGGTTGTTGGATGTTGAGAAGTTGCATCTCTACTAATGGGATGGTAAAACCAACCTATCAACAGGTTGGCAGTTTCTTTAAACACTAAACATTTAACATACGGTACAATAATCCCACATCTAGGTATTTACCCTCTGAAAACCTATGTTCTCAACTCCCCCTAAGAATGTTCTGTTTACTAATTTTTACAGTAACCTATCTATTGTCTCTATGAACTGAAAGCTACCCAAATATTCCTTCACCAGGAAAACAGATAAACACTAGCATATCCATACATTGGCAAGTTTGATCCCCAGTGCCACAAAAAAACCAAACAGACAAACTAGAAAAAATGTCCAAACATGGGGAAAGAATTTAGTACACAATTAAGTGAGACATATAGAACCTCAACGAGTCACAATTAGAAAGGAACTCTACACAACACATCATAGTCAAGATACCAAAAGTCCAACACAATGACTGGATCTTGAAAGCTAGTAGAGAAAAGAGTGAATCACTTATGAAGACAAATGTATTAGAATTGTAACAGACTTATCAACACAAATCTTAAAAGTCAGAAGAGATTGAAGTGTTTCAAATCCCAAAAGAAAACAACTTCCAACTACGACTGATATATACTATAAAACTATCCTTCAAAACTGATGGAAAAATAAGTTCTTTCCACAATAAACAACACCTTAAGAAATTCATGAGCACCAAACCGTAATTCCCAAACCTCTCAAGGATATTATAGAAGGAGAAAATGAAGTTAACAGAGCCAAAGTTCAAATAGGATGAATGCACCAGTAAGGGTGAGCAGTTAAGTAGATGAGAAAAAAAGGGAATCAGTTACAGGAAAATAATACAATTCAAGAATAAATCAATAACTTTTAGTATTAATGATCAATGTGAATGGTCTTGATCCCCCAATCAAAGGACACAGATTAACATTTGACACAGATTAACACTGACAAATTCAGATTGACAGAACTGATCAAAAATCAAAATGCAGTGATATGCTGTACATAAGATATGCATTTAAGAAATTCAGACTAAAAATTAAAACCTGGAAAATATTGCATTTAAAGAAAACTCTACAATAAGCAGGACTAGCTATTCTACTTCAAAGAGGTTTTTAAATAAAAACTGATTAGCAAAGTGAAAGAAGGTCTCCACATATTGGTTAAAGAAAGTATCAATGGGGTAAGATGACAATTATAAAAATATATGTAATGAACAATGGAACATACAACTTTATATATTAAATATTACAGGACACTGAAGATCAGATAACTATCAACAAAATTATAGCGGGGGTACTTCATACTCTGTTACAAATAGATCAATTAGACCAAAACACAGAAGAAATGTCATAGTTGAATTAAATTTTTGAACAAATGGACTTAACAGATATCTACAGTGTTCTAACAACAGAATATACATTCTTCTCAGCAACACATGGAACTTTCTCTAAAATAGAATACATATGGGCGGGGATATACTCAGCAGCATAAGTGCCTGCCTGGCAAGCACAAGGTCTTGAATTTGTTCCACAGTATAAATAAATAAACAATCAAACAAACAAACACAGTAGCCAAGAAAGTAAGCTTAAGTATGTAAGTGCAAAAAACTGAAATATCCCATATATATCATGGGATATCATGCAATGAGACAAGGAATTAATGGCATAAGCAACCAAAGATATTATGCAAATGAATGAAAATTAAACAACGCACTCTTGAATAATCAGTGAGTCATAGAAGAAACTAGTTCCTAGAATAAAACAATAATGCCAATGCAACATTCTAGAATTTATGGGGCATAATCAAAGCAGTTTTAGGAGGGAAAGTTTGTAGCTGTGACTGTCCACATTAAAAAATAAAAAACAGAACCAGCCTGTGGTAGTTGATATATTGTGTCAACTTGGCTAAATCCGCTGGGCAGGTCCAGGCTTCGGGGCCTCCCCCACCCTGCATGCAGGCAAGGTCTAACCTGGTGTGTGATTGGTTCCACCCTAGAGCCATGGGCCACCCCAGAGTGATTCAGCATGAAAAGTGTATATAAAGGAGTAATGGAAGGCTTCCTGCTGCCCTGCTCTGCTTCTGTGGAGAAGTCCCAGTCTTCAGAGGAGCTTGATCTTCACTGTTGCGCCACTTTGGAGGTGCTACGATCTTCGCCATGGAGCACCAGTCCGCCATGAACTGCTGTCATTTGCATTGAAGCCAGTGGAATACAGACTGAACCCCCAATAACTGTGAGCTAAACCTTTCCTTTCTTCATTTTGAGTATCAGGTATTTGTCCTATCAACAAGTAAACAGAAACTAAGACACAGCCCAAGTAAATAATCTAAAAATGTACCTCAGTGTCCTAGGAATACAACAATCCAAACCTTACTTTTGTACCAAGAAGGAAACATAAGTATCAGAGCAGAAATCAATGAAATTGAGACCAAAAACCTATATAGAGTCAATGACTCAAAGATCTTGTTACTTGAAAGAATAATCAACATAGAAAAAAACCCACCAAATCCAACCAAAAAAGGACCCAAATCAATGCAATTAGAAATAATAAAGGCAAAATCCAGGAAACACTACTGAAATCCAGATCATTAGCAATGAATGTGAAAATCTGTACTCCGGTCAACTAGAGTATTCAGAAGAACTAGATTCCAGAATACATACAAACTAAACTAAAGAAGACTTAAAGATCCTGAACTGTAACATGCAATGAAACTGAAGAGTAATAGAAAACCTACCAATTAAGAAATCCCAGGTCCTGATAGATTCACTACTGATTTCTATGAGGATATCAAGGAAGTTCTAAGGCCTATGCTCCTCAAACCTTTTAATCAAACCTAAAGGAGAGAAGTTCTCCTAAAGTCATTCTTGCAAACAGGCATTACCCTGAAAGAATCAGCCAAAAAAGACAATTACAAGTCAATCTCTTTAATTATGCAAAAATCCTCACCAAGATACTGGCAAGAAGAATGCAACAAATCATCAAAAAGATCATACATCATGAGCAAGTAGACTTCATTCCAGGGAAGCATAAATGGTTCAACACAAACAAATCAATAAATGCAGCATATCACATACACAGAAGCCAAGGACAAAAATCACATGATTAACTCAATAGACAAAGAAAAAAGTCTTGGACAAACTTCAACATCTATTCATGATAAAAAAACCCTGAATAAAATATGTGTAGAAGGACCAGTACAACAAGCCTACTGCTTGTATCATTTAAGTGGAGGAGAAACTAAAAATATTTCTTCCAAAATCAGAAACAAGAAAAGTGTCCATTATCATTTTCATTCAATATAATGTTCAAAACATCAGCCAGAGCAATCAAGCAAGAGAAAGAAATAAAAAGGACATATATATATATATATATATATATATATATATATATTATTTGTAGACGGCATTATCCTCTACATAAAAGACTCAAAGCTTCCACCTAAAGAATCCAAGAATTAAAAGCCAAATTGAGCAACGCAGCAGTACACCAAAAAATCAGTAACGTGCACTAATAATCAACCCACTGAGAAAGAAATTAGGAAAAAATATCATTTATGGTATCATAAAGAAAAATATACTTAGAAATTAACCTCACCAAGGAAGTGAAAGACATCTACAATCATTCTGAAAAAGGAAATTGAAGAGCGCATCAGAAAATGAGATGATATCACCTGCTCCTAGCTACGCAGAACCAATATTGTCAAAATGGCTATACATCAAAACCTGATATACAGATTTAATGCACTGTCAACCAAAATACCCACAGAATTTCTTACAGAACTAGAGAAAACACTGCGAAAGTCGCATGGAATTAGAAGAGGGCCAAAATAGCAAAAACAATCCTAGGTAACAGGAATAAAGCAGTAGGTACCACAATCCTAGATTTTCACTACAGTAATAAAAGCAGCATGGTAATATGGATCGATGGAACAGAAAGAGAGTAAAAAAATAACTCCAAGTACATTCAGCTATCTGATCTTAGAGAAGGGTAAAAAAACAGACACCCAGTACACATATAGTTTCAACCCAGTACACATATAGTTTCAGGAAATCCCAATTCTCTGTGAGAAACAAATGTATCAACTTGAGGGAAAATGGGAATATACTAGCAGACATGGGGGAGTAGTGACTCTTCACTGCCTAAAAGTTTTTGCACAGCTTACCTAGATAATCATGACACTATTCTTCATACAAGAAAGAGATCATTAAGTCATCCAGCAGACAAGGTGAATGAAAAAGTGAAAATACAAGCACCAACAAATGAATCTATCTCAAATTAGGAGTGGCAGAAAAGATGTAACCTGTATAACAATATGTTGACTCTAAACTGTAAGACTAAGGACAAAGAAATGTATGTTGTGCTACTCATAGCAAACTTACCCAATAAGAATTTTAAAGAGGAGAGAATGCCTGACAAGTTCAATACTGTGCGGACAAACCAGCTCCTTCATTAGTGCCACTTCTGAAATTTAGATATATATGTATAAATATTAGGCTGGCCTAATGCTTTCATTTTACAAATACAAAAGTGTAACTCAAGAGACCATGGTACAGCCAACACTAGAAACCATGTGTTAAGCTTTGTCTAAATCATACCACCTTGGATTAGAAAAGATTCCAAAGATCAAGTTAATCTGTCTTTAAGAGTGAATGAGCAAAATTTGACATCATGCTTAGACAGTAACTGACATATTCTTGGCATAGCTTGGTTATGGTGTTTTATTAAAACCTGCACCCAAGGAACCACATTAGTAGGTACTGTATGATCAGAGTTGTCTTAAATATATTCATCATAAGGAAATGCAAATTTTTATTTTTATAACTTCATTTGAGAAAAATGTGACAGTTACTAAGGATTTTTTAAAACTCAATAATTTTAAAATACTAAGAAATAGCTAACACATTTCATATTATCAAGTTTAGTTATATATGTATTATTTTAAAAGGCAAACTGTGAGTCTTGAAAACAGGTGTCTCAAAAATTAAGCAGATATATTTAAGGTTTAACTGACGTGAGCATGAAAGCTTTGGCTGAACCACAAGATTTTTTAAGATGAACACAGAGATGCTGGAACATTGCCAAATCATAATTTCTTTCCCACAGAGAAGACTTAAAGTTGATAGCGTTTTAAAATAGCAGGATTTAGTTACTCTAGAAATTGTTTATTTTTTATGGCAAACATGTCGTACTTTAATATCTACAATGAACAGTTTCTTCCATATAATCCTTTTAAGAACAGGTTATAATTTGAGATGTCCTTTAGGTAAAAGCAGTTTTCTATAGGTATTTATTATATAACTAATATGTTAACATTATATTTTCCAATGTGATTGGGAGTCTTAATGTACATGATGCAGCACAGCTTTCACTGACCACTTTCTTGTTTACTTTTTATTTTGCTTTAGGTCTTAAAATAATGTGAGAGGCTTTCTCTAGCTCAACTGCACATCTGTTCTATACCGTCAGGTTACTGGACTGCTCTTCTCTAAGCAAAAGGCTTTCTAAAGTTCCTGGAACTGTTTCAGGTCCTCTACCTTCTCAGCAAAAAACTGTTAATCTCTCTTCAATAGCATAACCATTTTCATATTCATGCCATCTTGAAGTTATGAGTGATTTAATCCAGATACCATACAGCCAATTTTTATATCCATATTGAATAATACACTACTATACAATGAAGTTAAAAAAAAAGTACAGAGCTGGTAAGGCTTCTCAAAGAGCAGAAGCTGACAGTCATGGTGAACACAGTGCAGCTCTATTATGTATATTATGTAGAGAATGCCCTTTAGAGCAAGCTTTTTCGTGGTGATGTCTGTTTCTGCTTTAGGAACAGGTTGAATTGATCAACCAAATCCAACCAGACAAAATAAATTTTCAATTTCAGCTGTTAAGGACCAGATTTGAGGAATCAAAAATCAATGAAAGGATATGTTTTCTTTTTGAATCTGAAGTCCCATTGTCTAAACTTTCATTTGGATGCATGACTAAGGGTCATTTAAAGGCAATTAACTGAATGAATTAAGAGGGATGAATCTTTTTATTTATGAATTAAAATTAGTTTACTAGAGATTCTGAATCAATGCACTAGGAAGAAGGTCTGGCTTGTATCACTGGATAGTGCAGCAAATTTGCTGAGTATGCTTTCACAGTACTAGAATGTCTATAATGAGAAAAGATATTATTATATTAGCAAATATTACTTGAAAAATACAATGGGTTCATATTTGACAGTTTCATACATGCATTTAACATACCAGAATATAATAGGTTCATTTGGGACATTTTCGTATAGGATATGGCATATAAGAATACTTTTTAACTACTGGAATACCAGAATTATCTTGATTTGTTGGCTCAAGATGTCAGACACCGACCTTGATAATGTACTTGGGTTACAGTTGATAGTATTTTAAAAGAGTATCATCTAATTACTCTATAAATTGTTTATTTTTATGGTAAATATGTCCTACTTTAATATATATAATGATTTGTATTTACTAGCTTGTCCTATGGCTTTGGCAAGACTGTTTTAAACATGGAATTATATATATATGTATATATATATATATATATATCAATTAAGTGATATATAGCTTATCACTTCATATAGGTTTAGAAATAATTTTTTTTTTTTTGTGGAACCAGGGATTGAACTCAAGCCTTTGGGCTTGCCATACAAGCGCTTATTCCACTGAGCTATCCTCCCTGGCCCCTAAAAGTCAGGTTTTTTTTTTTTTTTTTTTTCGGAACCAGGGGTTGAACTCAGACCCTTGCACTTGCCAGGGAAGTGCTTATTCCACTAAGCCATCTCCCCAGCCCCTTAGAAATAATTTATTTATGAAAGCCAAACATATTAACTGAAGAATTCTTTCCAGAGATTTAATTTTTACTGTTTCAGAACACTCTCTATAAAATAATGCATATTAAACAACAGTTTAAATGAAAATGTTTGTTACTACAGAAATCAATGTACAATTGTAAATATCTTGTGGCTAAAAAAAAAAAAAGAAATATACAAAGATTTTAAGAATACCATTGTCAGAGATTATAGATGTCTTCTTAAATGCC
>NDGN011348004.1:0-16098 GCA_002564285.1 Tympanoctomys barrerae | reverse complement strand
GAGCTGTAGTCAGGGTCCACTTCTATCCTGAGCAGTGGTGACTCTGGTGCAGGGGGACAGAGCTGAGCGAATCTTCTGGGTGCTTCCAAAACGTGAAGCTCTGAACTTCTGTCCTTGTGAGAAGATGCCAAAGGGGCTGATTCAGTCAACGAAGATCTCAGAGGTCCTTGTGCAGCAACCAGCCAGACTTTTTCTGTTGTTGTTTTGCTTTGATTTTGTTTTATTTTTATCTCTCTGCAACAAGCGAGCCCTACATGCTTAAAATCAGTTCACTTCCTGACACGGTGAAGGCACGTGAGCAGGGCACTTCACAGACTTCTTGCAGAACTCTGTCCCCTTGCCAGAGAATGTGGGTGGGCGCGTCGGACAGCGCGGTCCTGGGGCTGGCTAGAAGAAGCCAGGCCTCTGCACTAGGAAAGCGTCTCCCCAGCGTCAGCCTGCGGCTCGCCCACTCGGGTGAGCTGGCCTTCCACAGCGCCAGGAACATGGCCGCTCCAGAGGTGCACAAGAGCCTGTGACCCCCGAGAGCTGTTTCTGCACCTCTCACTCATCGCCGTTCCGTTTCCTGCTGGTGGCTGCACCCTGAATGTCCCTGTCTCTGCTTCCGGCTTCCATTCACTGGCTGCCCATTGAATGGACTGGTGGATTCAGAGGTGACACTGCTTCTGCCACCAACTAACATGGATTCGTAGCTGCACATAAGATGGAAACCAGACGTGGACTGGTTCACGAGGCTGCTGCCAGCCATTAGTGTCACCCATGTTCTTTTTCAGGGCTTCCAAGGTGGTACCAAGGGCAGAGGGTTCTTGCTCACGTTAGATACAAATCATGCATTGGCAAAGGTAGCTCTTTTGTTCTTACATCTCCAGGCCTTAAACTCAAGTAGCTCTTGGTCCTGGTGTTGCAGCTTAGAGCTTTCATTCTAGCTCCCCTCGGCGCTTAGTGTTCCAGCACCTGGCGGCTCCCACCTGGCGGCTCCCACCTGCCAGTCACTGTTCAGAAGCCGGAGTGTATAGTCCCTTGACAGCTGTCAGCAGCTTCTGCTGCCTGTGCGGGGCTTTTCCACTGGCCGCCAGGGGTCTCCATGAGTCTTCACAGATCTCTGACGGTCTATAGATCTTCACATCTCTTGGCCTTTCCCTGCTTGCTGGAGACCCCTCCGGGGCCACCCCAGGAGTCTGAGGACACACCCTGTAGAGGAGGAGTGATTGTGCGTGAGCAGTGTCCCGCATTCGCAGACTGATCTGGTGACTTCCAGAGTGGTAGCAGCATCAAGGTTTTCTGGAGGTCATAGGGCTGAGTCATCCGGAGTGGCCACAGGGCAGCCACTAGGCCAGGGCAGGGACTCCACCGAGGCAGTTGTGTCCCAGAATGCCTGTGGGTCCAGGACGTGTTGCCTTGGTTTTCGTGGTGACAGCAGCTGCACTTGGGGAGAAGCAGCGCCTTGATCTCCAGCTCCCGTGGCTGGACAGCAGCCGGAGTGCAGCCAGAGGCCCAGGTCGCTGCTCTGACAGCTCAGCATCACGGGAGCTAACTGCTTCCGGGGTAGTCGCGCCCATTCTCCGTGAAGAGAGCCAGTGTGACTGCTGCCGGAGACGGTTTACATTAGTGTAAAAAGATAACGGTTTTATTAGGTTTTAAAAGTTCTGGATGAGTGTAAGTAAGAAGTATATTGGAATCTTTCTAGTGATACCTTGTTCCATTATTAGAATCTGATTCAGTTGGCTGGAATGTAAGTAGAAATGACAAATACAATCAGCTCAGAGTATTTTGAATAGTTTATCCATGTGAAAGAGTCTGGGGAATAATATTTCTTAGAAACAACACTTGAAAGAAGGAAAAATCATGGAATTATGTTGAAGAAGGTGTATTAGTTACTTTGCTGAGACAAAATGCCCAACACCCAAAGTTAAAGGAGAAAAGGCTTATTTAGCTCACAGTTTGTGGAGCTTTCAGTCCATACCCAGCTGGCTCCGAGGCAAGGTGGCACGTGGCAGAGGGCAGCAGCTCATGGTGGTGGAAGACGGAAGAATCAACAGGAGAGGGAGACAGAGCCAGAGAGCGGAGGCAAGCCGCGCTCTGTCCCTTCTGTTGTGTGCAGGCTGCCTGGCCTAGGGCAGGTGTAGCGCACACACCCTGAATCCCGGCACTGGACCAGCGACCAGCCACAAACTCTAGATTCAGTGGCCTCTGGAACTGCCCCCCACGAGGCTTTGGGGGGTCCAGACACAAGCCGTGACAGCTGATAGAGCAGTGGCCCTACAGTTGCTTACTGTGGAGAACTTCTATTTAACTTTTATTTACATATTTTACTTTTTGACTGAAGTGTACATATTTATGAGGTGGCGTTTTTATTCCTGTGCACCTGGGTAGCAATGACCAATGCGAGACAACGAGCACGTCTGCCACTTTTTATGGTACACGCATACCAGTCACTGTCTTCTAGTGCAAGATCCACAGGAGCTGCTGCTCGCGGCATTCTCGTGCCGTGTCCCAGAACACCGAGCGCCCTGCTCCTCAGGAGCAGCAGCCCTGCCGCCCGGCGCGTCCTCCCTCGGTCTGATGAGTATTCTTCCACTCTCACTTTTGAGAGCAGGTTTTCCACATTCTGCTTTGGGGTGTGATCGTGTGACACTGCACTTCCCAGCACAAGGACCCCTCATTGTTCTACAAGGACCATAAATGCAAATGTTTTGCAGTGACCAGCCACGTGCTATAACCTGTGGTGCTGCATAACGTGAGTACAAAGGACCATGTGGGAATTAGCAAGGAACGTCGGCAACAGGGGGACATTGTGGCAAATTCACACTGGTTTTGCTACTAATCTCCCACAGAAATACATTGTGCGCACTCCTGAGAGCTCACAAACCCAAGGTAGCATCCACCTCTATGCCAACGTGAATCAGGCCTGTTGCTTCTGTTGTGCCTGGCGCACTTGCAGGAGGTTTCAGGACCTGCCTTGTCACGCGTGGAGGAGCTGTGCCTGGTGCACGGTTGTCCCCTGCATTCTGTCCCTGGATCTAAGTAAGCACCGCCCTGTTGCTCTCTTCCGGTCTGGGTCACGACAACCCGGTGGGCCACACTTAGCAGAGAAAGGGAAAATGAGAACTGGAGGTGCTGAGGAAGCCAGTGTTACCGTAGCGCAGATGAACGAACATCAGTAAAAGGTACTTTTCATTTATGAGCCATGTAATTTGTTCTTTGAGCTCTAAATGTTTGTGTTTCGCAAAACTTTTCTCCGTTATAAGTTTCAGAGTTTTCCATGATGTGCTTGTCAGTCAACCACATGAGGGAAAACCCACAAAATAGCCATTAGGTCAAAGCAATTCTAAGTTTAGAATCGCTTCTGATTGTCATCGATTTCTATGATTTTTCAGCAGAATCAATAATGCACATTCACATCATTTACAGAAAAATAGAACTTGATTGAGACCACCGTGCCAAGTGGAATAAGCCAGACTCAGAAGTTAACTGTTGCTCGTTTTCTCTTACATGAGAAACTTAAAATAGAAAAAAAAAAAATGAGTAAAATAAAGGAGTGAGGATAGCAAAGCAGAGGGTTGACTTGGGATCGGGAAGAGACGAAGCAGAGATGGGAGGAGGAAGCGATGCAGGAATTGGGAGCCACCAGTGCGTGTCCTCCCCATGCCAGCTGGCCCACACTGAGCCTCTCTGCTCTGCATCACGGGCACACACCAGCGGAGATCCTGCACGTGGCCCCAGGCTTGCGCAGTGAGAGACGTGCCCCGGTCGGGGGCAACTCGAAGCCCACGCGGAGCTCCCCGCACTGCAGACTCCACCCAGAAGCACGGGCTCTTACTCTCCGCTCCGTCCCCAGCATGGTGGGAGGGTGCTCCTCCTCACTCTGCCTCTCAGTCTGAGGTGGGAGGCAGGGTGAGGTATTTGAGTCACAAAGGGAGATATTCAAAATTAGTGTTTCTGAGTAGAGGGCATCTTGTCTGCAGCAAGCAAGGAGAAACAGTGAAGATCAGTGGCCCAGAGGGAGACATTTAGAACCTGCTGCAGGACAGGCTGGTGGAGCTGCTCCTCACCTGACTATGCTGCTGAGACTGGAGAGAAGGCTGCTTCCATTGTCTCCAAGTCTCCAGGGAGGGGTGGAGTGGCTGGGGACCAGAGGGCATGTGTACAGGTGGGTTGAAATTAGAAGGAAACAGACAAAGGTTAAGTTTGTGAAAACTGTAGAAGAATCATCAGGCAGCTCAGAAGGTGTCGGAGCTGTTTGATCAACAGGGGAGGAGTGATGGTACACACACTGCCGAAGGCCACGGTGCAGGGGGCGCTTTCAGGGAGCGGGACCTCCACTTAGGTTCTGTGCATGTTTCCAAATGAGGTACATTTATTAAAAGTGGATTGCGTTCCAGGGTTTCAGTGGAATGAAGAGAAATGTGTGGGCTCAGGGAGTCTGGGAGCTGACTGGATGAAAGGGCTTGTGGATTTGGGGCAGCTTCTCAGGCATGTGGTGAATATGGTCATCCAGCTTGTGTGAGGGGGACACCAGGCCTGGCCCATGGACAGGTGGCCCGTGCAGCCACAGAGACCATGTTAGGAGGACACCAGGCTCAGCTGTCACCATCTGGAAATTATTATTGGTGTTTAAACCAGAAGGCCCATCTTTCATTTTTCATTGGATCGTACAGGTTGTACGGGGAATTCGGCTTGGGATTTGAGGGCCAGATGACAGTGACTGGCACTGGCTTCCTATGATAAAAAGTGACCTGACAGGGAGGAACACTTGCTGGCTTTAAGAGCATCCTACCCACGGAGAAGTCGTTTTACTCTGAATTGATGTTGTAAGGTCATTGGAGCAGGGTGGGCAGCCGTCATAATCTGTTCAGACAAGCATGATTGGGAGGTATTTACTGCTGTCAAATTATTATTCATAATTCCCTCAATTGTGAATTTAAATGTCACATCACTTGAGAAGGGCTGATTGCACTTTCAACCTTGTATCTAATTAATTGTGTGTGTGTGTGTGTGTGTGTGTGTGTGTGTGTGTGTGTGTGAAAGACACTGAAAATCCTCCGGTATTTCCAAGTGATGCACGAATGTTCCTGAAGTTCCCGTCAAAACTCTCTAGACACGCTCAGACTGAGCTCACGCTGTTTTCACTGTGCAGGAAGATACCAAAAAGAGGGTAGGAAGGAAGTCCTTGCTTTTGAATTTCACACAGTAAGTGGGATCCAGGTGCCACAGTGTAAACCTAGTTACTGGACATCCATAGTCTAACTTTCTGTGAACCTGAGGGATGGCGTCACAGTTCAGAACACCAGGTCCCTAGAGTTAGTGACTTCTGTTGCTGACATACAGGTCAGTAACAGATTCAGAACATCACAGAGGCAGAGACCTTAGTTCCAAGCAGGAAATCTTATATCCAATGCTGTGAGGTTTTTTTTTTTTTCATTTATGTATTTGGTACAGGTTCTCACTACACAGCTTGTACTCATAATAATCCTCCTATTTTCAGCCTCCCCTGCGACAGGCTCACAGGCATGCGCCACCATACCCAGACTCTTTTGCTGGCTCAGTGTGCCCCAGGTGTGGGGCCAGCACTCGGTACAAGACTGGGGATCGATCCCAGGTCCCTGCGCTTGCTAAAGCAGGTGCTTAGTCTTCTGAGCTACCTCACCAGCCCCCATGCCATGCTTTGCCAGCGTCCAGACTGGTTCCCAGCATCCCAGCATCCCAGCATCTGCGCTTGTTGATGCCCGCAGGGACCTCATGCCACAGTGATTATTGGCCTTACTGCACACTTGAGTTTATCAGGCAACACTAAGTTGGGGAATGTCATTTAGATCTCCTATGTGCATGTTAGAACTTTTATAACTTAGTTTTTACACTTTTTTCTATTTTGCTTTATGAGTAAATTTTCTCTCTGGTGCAAGCCAAGGTAGAAAACAGAAAGATTTTTCTATGTGTGTATACCCTATCAATGGGGCAAGATTTATCAAAAGAACGTTCTTTCTCCACTGAATTGCCTGTTCAGCTTTCTCAAGTCAGCTCTCCATGTATGTGCCGCTCTGCTCCTGGATTCTCCTGTGCTTCTGTGGGCCGTTTGATTTTATGCCCGCATCACTCTGCACTGATCACTGTAACCTCATAAAAAGTCAGGATGTGGGGTGGTGAGAGCCCACCAGCTTTGTTTTTATTCAAATTTTGTTGGGCTGTCCTGGGTCCTATGTGAGTGAACAAAATGATAGAGTAGGAAAGGTGCTATTTGTCTGAGAATTTCATAAAATAAATTGGATCCAAGTACTACACTCTAAATCTAACTTATTGAAATTTATACTGTTTCTCACCTCTGTCATCTTTGCAAAACTGAATCTATTAACTTATGAACTTTAAAATCTTTATTTTAGATTCCTCATTAACACCTTCTAGAATTTTGGTTACACTTGAATTTATATATTAACTTCGGAAGAATTGGTTAAGGACACAGTGTCTTTGAAGGATGAATAAAATATTTCATACTTTCTAAGTTTAAGAAAAGTCTCACTGATGTTTGGTAGATTTCAACACCCAGGTCTTTTATGTAATGATGTCATTACGTCAGGTATGATCAAAGCATACAACGCGAGCTTAAAAACATTCATTGCAGTAACCGATGTATTGCTGTGCGTCCCCTTCGGAAGTCTCCCTCTTGCTTCAAGACACTTGTCCATCGTCCTTGCCACTCTCAGAGGCGGCTCTGCGGTTCTCTTCCATGAGCGTCTTCTCTTGTGCTGTCCTTGCTGTCTTGGTGTCCTGAGTCGACTCAGAAAGTTTCCTTTTCGTATTCATTTTGACTTTGAGAAAGAATTCTCACTGTGCGGGTCCAGTTCCCGCGACTAAGGTGGGCGAGGACGCGGCGTTGTCTTCGGGAGCTGCCTTTCCGTTGGCTGCCACGAGGCCGCAGTGTCTACCCCACTTTTGATCACACCTTGTAAAGACTCAGGAAAGAGCGCTCCAGAGCGGCTGCAGAGAGAAGCGGGACGGTGGGACGGTGGGGTGAGGGGTGTGAAGGGAGGGGCGGGGCTTGGGAGGCCATCGGGGCAGCGCGTCTTGCTCTATAATTTTTAAAAATGTAAATATTCGTTGTTTAAACAATCATGTTTCAGTCACCCCTACACCATCCTAAATGTTCTATGTTTTGATGCCCTTTAATTAAAAATGTATTTATTGGAAGTTTGTTGCTAGTATTTCCGATGCCTCTGCTCAGGTTGAAATCTGTCATTTGCATTTGTCTCCTGTCCGCTTTGTGCCTTCGTGGCTGTGCTGTTGGGACTTCTGTCCTTGGTACCTGCTGTCGTCGCGGGTGCTGTGGTGTGTGCAGGCTGTCCCTCCCACTGCACCCACTTAGCCTCCTTAATATCCTACCTCTGCATATAGTTTCAAGCCTGACTGGCAGTGTGATAGTTCCATTTCTCCCTTCTCATATACTGTACACCTACATAAAGTACGAGCTCCATACGCCATTAGTAATTTCAAACATGAAATTATATTTTAAAGGTCTTTTCTGTCTTTTGTTGTACCGAGTAATGACATTCCGACCCCCACTTCGCCCCTCTTGTCCTCTGTGATGCCTCGTGCACGGCTGGCTGCACCCCGCAGTATGGTTTTCATTGCGGCCCTGGAGGGCCTCCCTCATCTCTTGACATATTACATTTGGGCCTTCTTAGTCTCCCTTGTGTGTCTATTTACCATAATTCATAACTGCCCAGGTTTTGGTCACATGGAGTCTAGTTAATGACTGTGGTGCCCTAATTTGCAGTTTTCCCAGGTGTTTCACTTCTGGGGTGCTTCTCCTGGGACATTTTCTTTTTAATGTGGGTGCTGTTTTACTGCCTTTCTGCATTTATGGTCATTTTTATTACAATTTAGGCGTAGGAGTATTTGACTTCTTCAGTATTTAGGACGCTCATGTCTGTAAATTTCTGAGTCCTCTTTGGGGTTGTTATTTGAAATCAATTTGGTCTTTCCAGGACATAGAGAGATCTTTTAGGTGGGAACAGAGCAGTGTTTACCCTCGGCTGAGTGCAGAGGCCCCTGGGACTCTCCCCAGAGCCCCACGGGCTGTGACATCTGCAGGCCAGACACAGCAGGTCCCAGTCCACGGCCCCGCAAGCTGGAGGTGCTCTTGCCTCAGATGGGCCCTGTCTGACCTCACACTTGCCCGGGAAGCACACGCTGACCATCAGTCCCTGGAGTGCTGCGGGCCTTCTTCACAGTGGAAATCTCCTCTGGTGGCTCTGCCCTTTCTGCTCTGTGGACTCCAGTGACCTGCTCGTGGAGGGCAGGGCAGCAGAGAGTCCTGGCCACCCAGAGGCCTGCTCCGTGTGCTGGACTCGGAGCCACCTCGACAGTCAGCGGGACAGCAGCAGGGCCGCCCTCGCCGCCTGAGCTCCAGCTGTCCCCAGCGGTAGGCTTCCGCAGCGATTCGCTTTAACACGCTAGCTGTTGCTCAGCAGGACAGATTTGTGGGGTAGCACTCCTTGTAGCAACATCTTTCCTTTTTTGCTATTTTTAAGGAGAATAATAAAAATCAATAAAAACAATACAGAATTTCAAAACAAGATGATAAGAAATTTGCAATGGTTATTATAGTGCATATTATTGTCTTCAAAGTAGCTGCTCAGATTGCCAGATACAGGCACGTAGGATTGATCAAACAATGTGAACACTAACTGTTCCTTTCAATGAACTAAGAGATATCAGGAGTGCAGTTATCGTAGCGCGCGTGCGTGTGTGTGTGTGTGTGTGTGTTCCCTTCCTTCTTTTCTCCTCTCCCCTACCCATTATTCTTTCTTTTTGAGGAGTTTCTTTCCCTTTCACACTGTCCATTGTGCCTTTTGGATCTTATTTTTCAATTTCTTAAACTAGGGAGACAATACAATGTTTACACATGTGGGTCTGATGTATTCACTTATGAGTGTGGTCTCTAGTTGTGTCCACTTACCTATACAAGCCTCAAGGTTATCTTTCTTTATAGCTGAGTAATATTACATTGTATAAAAACACCGCATATTTTATTGATTCCTTGGGTGATGGGCATTTGGCCTGTCTCAGAATTTAGCTGACAAATTGCACTGCTGTAAACACCAGTGCACATATGTTACGCTGCTGTGAACACGGGTGCACATATGTTACGCTGCTGTGGACACGGGTGCACATATGTTATGCTGCTGTGGACACGGGTGCACATATGTTATGCTGCTGTGGACACGGGTGCACATATGTTACGCTGCTGTAAACATCAGTGCACATATGTTACGCTGCTGTGAACACGGGTGCACATATGTTATGCTGCTGTGAACACGGGTGCACATATGTTACGCTGCTGTGAACACGGGAGCACATATATTGCTGTGGTATGATGTTTTCAGTTCTGGGAAAATACCCAGAAAGGGAATAGCTGAATTGAATGGGATCTCTAATCCAATTTTTTGCAGAATCTCCACACTGAGTTCCACATTGATTACGGGAGTGTACAGGTCCAGTAAGAGTGGAGAAGGGTTCCTTTTTTCCCCCCAGCCTCACCTGTATTTGTTATTGGCTGTTTTTTTGTTGATAGCCATTCTTTCTGGGGTGAGATCGAATCTGTGTTGTTTTAATTTACATGTCTTGAATGACCAGCGATGCTGAGAGCTTCTCATATGTGTGCTTGCCACTTGTGTTTCTTCCCCTGAGAAGTGTGCATTCATCTCAGAAACACGGCACGCAGGGGCATGCCTTGCAGGCTCATGGTAGCATGTGCAGGCCACTTGCAGGAGTGATGAGAAATGAGGGTCAGTGACATTCCAAAGTCCTGGCCACCTGGTTTCCAAAAAGTGGCTATATTTGCTCTTTTGGTCAGGAAAAACTGTCCATGCTTTGAAACAGAAACACAATATGACCAGTCAGTATTTTAGAAAATAATTAACTGAAAATGGCCAAAGATTTTCTAGAAATTACTGTCAATGGCTGAAGGTTTTTCTGCCTAGAGGCGGAAAGAGCTTCGATAGTAAAACACTACATTTTAACATTCCTGCCCTCTCTTTCCTTTCTCCCGCCGTCCTTGGCCCACTCTCCTGTCAGGGCGAGGCCCAGCCCCTTCTCCTTTAGGTGAACTGGGGAATGTGGACTGTTCCTCCCCAGTTTAGCTTCTCCCCTCATCTTCCAGAGGTGGCCCTGAAGTTTTCTATCTACAGAAGTTTCATAGTTTGTTCCAGAAATTTGGACCTTGGTTTATTCTGATTTTATTTTTCCTTTCTTTCCTTTTCCAGTGTGCTCGGTATGACAACGCCTTCATTGCAGAGATCTTGATTGACAGAGGAGTCAACATCAACCACCAGGATGAAGATTTCTGGACCCCAATGCACGTCGCCTGTGCGTGTGACAACCCTGACGTCGTGCTGCTCCTGGTTCTGGTGAGCAGCCTTCGTGCCGTTCGTGTGTGGTGCTGTGTGAAGGCTGACTTCACTGTCTTTTGTAACGTGTGAAGCTCATTTGAGAAAAATGTGTGTGTGTGCCGTTACTGATTCCCCTAGCAGGCAAGAGAGTTAGGGAATGAGGCGTTGGGTCCCTGAGTTCCTAAAGCACCCCGTAGAGAGATGCCCCAACGGGCTCCGTTTCACGCCCCTTCCTTGGAAATTCTTTACACTGATACGGGTCAGTGCGGACTAGAATGCCTGCAGGGTTTTAGTTTTTGATCTCTTCTTATTTCCTGAATTACTAGTCACACGGCAGACACATGGTCTTGGCTTCCGCTGAATCTTCTTTCTTCAGTTGCAAGTAAGAAAAAGTACTCACAAGATTTGTTTCCATAAAAATGAAAGCCGTAATGCACACTGGAGGCTGTGCTGCTTGCTGTCACGCTTAGGTGCTGAAGCTGACGTCCACGCAACTTTATATTTGAGTTGAGATAATTTTTTCCTGAGTAGCTTGGCTCATAAAAGAGTTTTAAGAAATGATGTGAGATTGTCATATTTAATACTAAAATTATAAGAAAGTTTTTATGTTTTGTCTTTATTAATGAATCTCATCAGATTGCTTGATGACTTCCTATTATTTGCCTGACTTTTCACATATATAATTGCATATAAATAAGTGCTCAGGATTTTACACAGTGTCAAAGTTTGCTCAGATGCATTGAGCAGCCAGCCACAGACCACAGAACGAGCCCTGGATTTGCACACAGGCTCGCTGTGCAGAGCCCTCTGCTCCGTCTGGGCCTCACTCCGTGTCTGCTGTGATGCGTTCCCCAGTGTGGTGGCTCAGCGAAAGTGAAATTTTTCCTCTCCACATCCTGCAAGTTGGCAGTCTGACGTCAAGACAGTCAACCCTCAAGCCAGCCAGTGTGCCCATTGACAGCTGGATAAAGAATATGTGGTGTAAGGGCCGGCCAAATAGCTCAGTGGATTAAAGTACCTGCAAGCAGGGGCAGGGATCAGGAGTTCAATCCTTGGGCCTGCCGTGCCACCCCCACCCCAGGGCACGCTAAGACAGCAACTGAGACTGGGCGTGGTGGCACCTGCCTGTAATCCCAGCTCCAGAGTCCAATCTAGTAGCAAGACCCTGAACATCCTATAGAGCCTTCTCTAAAATAAAGAGAGAGAGAGAGAGAGAGAGAGAGAGAGAGAGAGAGAAAGGAAGGAAGAAAATGTGGTGCCTGTGTCTAATGGCATACTCCTCAGCCAAAAATGTGGACAAATTCAAGACATTTGCAAGAAAATGGATATTGCATGAAATCAATCAGACATACAAATTGACATACCATATGGTGACTCATTTCAGGAAGGTGAAATTCAAAGAGCACGAGAAATGATGGCTAGGAGATGGAGAACAGGTCTCTTGCAAGTAGGAAGGGGTCGCAGAGACCTAGGGAAAGCGAAATCCATATGATCAAGGCAAGCTGGGTACAGCAAGCCAGGAACCCCAGTGAACGCGAACACTGCATGCCATAAACATGCGGGAGGATGAATAATATCAACAAGAGTGAAAGTGGGGCGAGGGGACTTAGAAGAGGGAGAAAAAGAGGACAAAGGAAAGGGTACATGTGTTCCTGCCCCAAGACAAAGGTAAATCGCGTGACTAAAAGTAAGACAGTGGGGCCGGGCCGCGGTCCCTCTATGGGCCCTTGAGAGGGTGCTTCCTGGGCTGTCCCTCGTGTTCCTCTGCTTATTCACAGCTGAGCCCCTGCAGTCCCTCCCTCTGCCTCCATGCAACCTTCTGCATCTCCATGTCCAGCCTCCCTGTCCTCTTACTTTTCTAAAGATTCCAGCCAGGAATTCAGCACTTAGCCAGTGCATTGTGACCTCATCCTCACTTGGCTGCATCTGTGTGTTATCACCTGACGCCACTGCCCTTAATTATGACATAAAGGCGGGAGGTGTCAAGTAGGCTCCTGTGTTCAGGGGGCTCAGTCCATGGTCCCCAGGGCAGAAACACCACGGCAGAAGGGTGTGGGGAGCAAAGCCGCTCCGGTCACGAGGCTGGGAAGCAGAGTGAGGGGCAGCGCCAGCCAGGAAGGAATGAAGGAGCCCACGGAGGCGCCAAGGCAGACACCTGGACCCCAGGACGCCTCCGACCCGCCCAGAAGGGGCTCCGCCCAGCCCCAGGGCAGGCCGCCCATCAGCCCAGGGAGCTCCGGCCCACCTGCCACAGTCTGCGAAGGCCACTGTCACAGATTGACACAGTCATCCATACTGCACGCTTCTCTTTCTCCTATTTATAAAAGCCCTAGGAGCATTTTATGACTGAAGACTGAATTGAGACTTCTGCCACCATGCTGGAGGTTTGGCTTCACCTCCTCTTCTCTGCTTTGTCCCTCAAGAATACGCAGACTTTCGTAAAATGGGAAGACGTGGCTTTGAAAATGTGTTTCATTAAAATCCTGGAAGATGGAGGGTTTCTTACCCTAGTAATGAAAGATAGAGGAAGTGAACATTACTTAGCTTGAAATGGAAACTTTTGGAGAGCGAGTATTCAATATGAAAGGTCACGAGGTACTGCTTTTTTTTTTTTTTTTTTTTTTTTTTAGACAAGCACCTTGCTCTGCAGTTCAGGCTACCCTTGAGCTCACTCTGTAATCCAGGCTGGCCTCAAGCTCATGGAGAGCCTCCTGCCTCGGCCTCCTGGGGCTAAAGTCACAGCTGTGTGCCATCACGCCCAACGAAGAAAATATTTTTTAGAAACCAAGTGTAAGAGGAACTAAAGAGAGAGCATGAAGGCGCAGGGCTTGCTCAGTAGTGGAGGAAAACAGAAAAGGTGTCCTGAGGAAGAATGAGGTCAGCCTTGTGAGGCGCTATGGAACAAGGAACGGTGGCCTTGTAGGGGGAAGGGGCCTCCTCCGCAGGCCTTGCTTCCCGCATTTCTGGGTCATCCAGCTGATGCGTGGCCTGAGTGGGGTTGCCACCTTGTGTGGGAATGAGGTGAGTGAGCAGTATGGCTTGTGGCTTCTGTGGCTTTCCTGCCTTCTCATACTTAATGCTGAGTGTTGGTTGTGCAATCCGTGAGCATCATAAGAGCCTATTGTCGTGTATTTTCTCTAACTATTGATTGCACTAAGCCTTTTGCCCAAGACGGCTCTTCGGCTTTCTTTTCTTGCCTGCATGCAGCAGGTCTTATTTCTTCAGAGCAGTCAATATTCGTGTGACTGTGCTTGAAATTTAAAAACCCTCCGTGTGCCTCCTTGAGGTCAGGCAGGTCTGTGGGCTCGTTAGCTTCATTGTTAGCTTCAGCAAAGGTGGCCTTCTGCCATCCTAGGATGTCTCAGCTTCTTGTTTATGATGGAGCAGGACAGGAGGATCTGGGGTGGCTCCTCAAGTGACACCCACAGTTAAGTACTGCAGCAACGGCCCATGCTAAAGCATGACACAAAGAAAATGATGCAGGGGACCACGGAGATAGCTCAGCAGTCCAGTAAGTGCTTGCCCAGGCGGGCTCAGGGACCTAGAGTTGATCCCTGGTGCCACTTGCCATGCCTGCCCTACCTCAGGTGGCTGAGCCAGCTACCAAGACAGGGCGTGGTGGCCCATGCCTTTAATCCCAGCTCCTAGGAGGATCACTATGAGTCTGAGCTGCATGATGAGACACTGTACCAAATACCTAAAATTTAAAGAAGAAAGAAAGCAACGCAGGGCTCACGACTCGACGGCATCCTCGTTTCCAGGCACAGCAGCCGTATCTCCCTGCGGCTGACTCTCCTCTCACCTAGCACAAGCCGCCCCAGCACCCTCAGAGCAGACTCATCACAGACAGGTTCAGGCCGGCAAGCTACTGCGACCACCTGTGTCGTGGCTGTGACCAGAGCTGGGGTTAGGATGGGCCACCTAAATGGGGTCCTGGCGGTGTCAGTTCACAGGGCACCACAATGATACGAATGAACTGTGTGGTGGGATGTGAGGTCTCTCTGGGGCTGCTGGTGTCAGACTGTGCGTGGGGCAGCAGCACCTTCCAAGGAGAGCGAGGGAACAGTGGCACTGAGCCAGCCTCTGGAATACAGGAGGAGAAAGCATGGCCTGTGGAGTCCCAGGCTTCTGTCCTCACCGGAGCTGCCTTCTGTGGGCGCCGGGACCCGTGGGTGGCTTCAGGATGGCACAAGCTCTGTTCTTTTGTTTTATCTTCCTCATCTTGGGATTTGCCAGGCCTCCGCATGTTCTGGGGATGAGCATGTTACCTGTGCTGTGAGCTGCTGCACCTCCGCATGAGCTGGAAGTTGTTTGAATAATGACTTATGATTTCTCTTTGTCCTCATGGGATGCAATTTCTGTAACATTTGTTTGTTCCTGTGGCAACAACTCAACCACATAGAAGGCAATTTAAACATCCCTTCT
Organism: Tympanoctomys barrerae; assembly: GCA_002564285.1. Classification (NCBI taxonomy): domain Eukaryota; kingdom Metazoa; phylum Chordata; class Mammalia; order Rodentia; family Octodontidae; genus Tympanoctomys; species Tympanoctomys barrerae. The sequence continues at coordinate 1,288 of NDGN011348004.1, read as the reverse complement.
GTTTGGAGCAATTTGGCTTATAATGTGGTTCAATCACTTTATCAACTTACACTTGTGTTTATTAGCCAGCATCAAGTTAAGTGTTTATGTCATGTGTAGTGCTCCAGGCCTCAAATCCCAGCACTGGAGGCTGAAGCAGGAGGTGCATGAGTTCAAGACCAGCCTGGGCTGAGTAACAAGGCTGCTTCCCAAATTAAGCCGTCGTAAGCAGCTTCCAGCCAGGTGCACAAGTAGCAGCTAGTACATCCAGGGCTGCTGGTCCAAACGGTGCCTCCAGTTTGACAGCAGCTGTCTGACTTGCTGAATACGTGAGCCACCAAATGAACAGAAGAGAAGTAGACCGGTCCCCGAAAGTCAGCCTGCACATGACACTGCCGGATGGACTCACCTAATGTAAGCTGTCATGTAAGCGCAGCCATCACGTGGCATCCCCGAGTTTCCCACCCCACTCAGCGCATGCTCCTGGGGTTTGCCTCAGCCCATAGGACCTCTCATCTGATCTTGCTTCTCGCGCCAAGGCAGAGTTGAGAATAGAGATGGGCTGCGTTTCGTGTGTGGCCAGTTGCCTCCTAGTGTTAGGGATTTTTGTGGCTGTGCACTGCTCTGTCTCTCAGTAGGACAACGGAACCTCATGCTCCCGTGAGTTTTGCTAGTCATTCCTACTCAATGGCTTTCATTTACTGGTAACCATCTTCTTTCACTTAGCTAATGAGTATTGAGTGATCACTTACTGGGTATTAACACAGGGCACCCCCGGAGGGAAATTATAGTCCATTCTTTCAATCGCTCTTCGTTCACTTGGGAAGCATTTATTGAATGATGACTATGTTCTGGATGCTACGCAGTGAGCAAGAAGGCATCCTCCAGCACAGAGAGGGCAGACAGGAAGGAGCGGAGGCAGGCCCCAGGGACATCTGGTGAAGGGCGCACCAAGTCGGGGGTGGCTCATTCACACAGTGCTGTGGCCAGCCCTAATGTCCATCCACGGAAGCTATTTACTTTTAGGTAAGTGCTGATGAAATATGTTGTCATAAAAATTCTTTTTTTAAAATTAGGAAATGTATTTTTATTTTGTAATTTGTTCTTGTGTTTTTTTAGGCACACACCACCACACCCAGTCTCACTTGCTGTCTCAGTGCACCCCGGGGGCGGGGCTGGCACGGCAGACTGGGGATCAAACCCTGGCCACTGTGCTCTGATGAAAGCAGATGTATTTTTTTATTTATTTATTTTCCATAATTTTATTGATAAACAAATAGCAGTGAGACAGTTTCAAATCAAATTGGTA
>NDGN011347970.1:0-13175 GCA_002564285.1 Tympanoctomys barrerae | reverse complement strand
GCACCACATGCCAGCCAGCCCTGCCCCCTAGTGGGCTGAGCTGGCCACACACACACACACACATAAATAAATAAAAATAATTTAAAAAAATGTTTTCAAACAGCTTCATTGAGGTATAATATACACATAATAAATGTCACATATAAAATATGCAATTAAATATACATTAAAACATGTGGTTTGAGAAATTGGACATATGTGTATACCCAGGAAACCATCGTCTCAATGAAGATAGTGAACATCGCCATGTATACCCCAAAGCTTCCTTGTATCTGTCCACAACCAACCATCTGCTATTACTCAAGATTAATTTTTATCTTCTAGAATTTTATTATTGACTTCTACCACACGTACCATGGTCTGCTTCTCATTCAACTGTTATTTTGAGAGTCACTGTGTTGTTCCATGTAGCAGTGTGCATTGTTTTTATTCTGAGTCATATTCCATCTTTTGGGTAGGCCATACTTTATCTACCTGCCTGCTGATTTGATTTCCATCTTTTGGCTATTATAGATATAGCTACTGTGAATATTCCAACATACCTGTCTTCATAATGTTTCATTTCTCTTGAGCATATACTGAGAGTGGCTGGCTCATATGATAGTTGTGTGCTATGGTTTGAGAATGTTTTGTCCCCACTGAATGTCATGGCCATGCTGTGGTTTAATTCCTCAATGTGCTGGGGTCAGGAGGTGGGTCCTCTGGTAGGTGAGTAGCAGGAGGGGAGTACCAACTTCATGAATGCATGAAGTGGGTTAGTGTGGGTTAGTTCTTTCAAGACTACATTAAATCTTGAAGGAGTGAGTTGGGTTTCCTGTAAATGAGTTAGGTGTGGAAGGACTAGTTCTTTTCTTTATAAACCTCCCAGCCTCTGGTATTTTGTTATAACAACAGAAAGCAGACTATGATGGTTTGTATTTGACTTTTTATGAAATTACCAAACTCTTCCGAAATGGCTTTCCTACTTTATGTTCTTGTAAGTGGTATATATGAATTCCCTCTCATTACCAACATTTGATTAGGTTGGTCTTTAGAAGCCCAGCCATTCTAACAGGTATAGAATTGTGTCTCATTGTGGTTTCAATCTGAATTTCCCCCAATGACTTTGGTATTTGCCCTCTGTAAATCCGTAATGACATATCTGTTCAAATCTTTGGCTGATTTTTTTCAGTGGGATTTTTTTTTTATTGAATTTTGAGAGTTCCTTATATTCGATTTAAATTCTTTATCAAACATACAATTCACAAATAAATATTTTTCTCTAGACTGTGACATCTTTTTCTTTTAACAGTGCCTTTCAAAGATAAGAAATTTATAGTTTTTGATGACGCCTAATTTACCAACTTTTCCTTTTTGAATTACACTTTTTGGTAGCTTTTCTAAAAACTCTCTGCCTAATCTCAGATCCCAAAAATGTTCTCCTGTCTTCCTATACAAGGTTTTAGGAGACTTTGCAGTCACATCCAGCTTTGCTCTTTGGAAAAGTTGCTTTGCCTATTGTAATTCCTTTGCATTTCCACATGACAAGAACCAGTCTTTATTTCCCTTTGGTACTGGGAATTGAACTCACAACCTTGCATTTGCCAGGCAGGCACTGTGCCGCTGCCCAAGAACTGGTTTTTCAATATCTTCAAAAATGCCTCTGGTGATTTTGACTTGTAGTTGAGTTGAACCAATAGATCAATATAGAGGAAAATGGCATCTTACCAATATTGAATCTTGTGACTTATTATGTTTTTCTCCATTCATTTATGTCTTCTTTAATTTTCCTAAGTGATTTCCTCAGGTTTTCAGTACATGGGTCATGGGTCATATACTTCTTTTGTCAAATTTATTCCTAAATATTTAACCATTTACCATTTATTTATCTCCAAGAATCATAGATATAACCATATATATATATATATATATATATATATATATATATTCCCAGTTTCTCCATTTATGCTTTTGCCTTTGAAGATATAATCAAAAGTTTAAATTAATTTTGATCTCTACTCCTCACACCTGCACACATAAGCACACGCATAAAATTGAACACAGCATTCGCCCTTTGCCTTTGTCCTCTTAGCGTGTCCCGGAGACGCCCCGTGCGAGTATGCAGGACCTTCCTCATTCCCCTTAGCAGCTATCTGTAGCTCCCTCTGCGCTGCATGATCTGAGTGTGTGCGCTGGTCCCCCTCTGCCTACGTGCCTGTACAGTCTTCACGCATTTGCTACTACAGCTGACACTGTCATCTCTTTTCTCCTTTCACCTGGAATTTACTGGGTGTCATTAGCAGGTCAGGTGCTCCTCGACCCACACAAGACGCAAGAGCAGATCTGCCCTGGCCCAGCCTCGCCAGACTCTGCAGGTGTCTGCTAGAGCTGGGCCGTGAGTTTATCCACACAGCCCAGAGAACTGGGGGAGGCTGCCTTGGGATGGGCTTGTGGTTTGTCTGGGCTCCTCCCAGCCTAGCAGTCCGGTTTGCTGCCCTTCTTCTTTGGTTAGACGTGGTCTTTGTGGGAATGTGGGGGAGGGAAAGGCCAGGACTCTGTGGTCAGAGAGAATATTCTGTGATAGGAGAAGTCACATGTGGGATGATGGAGCAGAAGTGAGGCTGCCAGGGCTGGGAGGCCATGTTGAGGGTAGAGACCACCCTGTGGGCACCAGGGCCACAAGGATGGGGAGGAAGGAGAGAAGTACAGTAAGTCCCCGACTGAGGAATGCATTCAGTTCCAGGAGGACATTCATAAGTTGGATTCATTTGTGAAGCCTGGCAAAGTGAGTCTGATACACCTTTGATCGCAGCATACAGTATAAAGCATAAAAAACAGAACCACACATACAAAAATAATGCGCATAAATTTGTTTTGCTTTTATAGTTACCTTAAAATAGTGGTACGGGGTGAGGGTGAGGGCAAGCCACTTCCACGGTTTGTTCACATCTCTGAATATGAGGTTAGTTCCTATCTGTGAAAGATTGCAATTTGAAAGTTCGTAACTGGGGGACTTGTTGTGTAATTATATTACCATTAGTTATGTAATTACACTTGCTGTGTAATTATGTTACCATTAGCATCACCGCCTTTGTATGTACCAGAGGTCATCACCTTCCCCTCCCTCAAATCCAAGCCTTCAGCCCTGGGCCTCCCAACCCCACGCTCTTCAGCTAGGAACCCTGGGAGAAACACTTGTACTGCAGCCTGTGAGTTCAGGTCCTGGCCCTTTGTCTTAGGCAAATAAAATGGGAAAAGTGATGTTATCTGCTCACGGGTTTCCAAGTGCTAATGAGGTGATGACCATAGAGTCTAGGTTCCAGCCCCGTGAGTAGTGAGCCCTCCCAGCGGGAGCAGCAGCCTTCAGAGCCGTGCTTGCTGTTCCTCTCTCAAAGCTCCACGTCTTGGGGGAGCCAGATGGTTCTTCCATTTGACCTCAGGGAGGGTGGTATAAGTTTCCATTAGCAGTCTAAATGTCAAGGTCAGGATGCTGGTAGGAGGTTGGATGAGGAGGATTTGAAGACTCACTCTGCTCCCACTCGCATAAATGTACTCGTGGTACATTTATGTCTGCCCCAACACACACCTGCACACGTGTGTACGCAACCAGGTGCATGCAAACACATACATTGGCACAGTCCCCATGCTGGTGGTGTGTGGTAAGGCGGAGGGAATCAGAACACATCAGCAAGCGTTTTGCCTAACACTTTGGCCCTCAGCATGGAGGGCTCTGCCAGGCTCGTGGGCAGGGCTGACCAGGCCACAGGCTTAACAAGGAGCCTTCGTGCCTATTTTGGGGAGGAATGACCACCACTTCCAATGGCTTACTGCTAAGTGGCATCTCACTTCATTAAGCCCTGGAAACAGTGACATCACAGGCTCCTGCCCTGTTGCCACCCACATACAGCAAACCACAGAGTGATCCGAGATTTATTTGCAAGAGCAGGTCCCAAGTAAAGATGTTAAAATGGCAAAGCTGAGGCATTCTGCCATGAAAAGAAATTACAGCTGAGACCTGTTAGTCAGACATTTTCAGGGGCAGTTTCCTTGCTTGGGAGCAGGGGAAGACACCCGTGTTTATTTTGGGCCAGGTTACGTGACCACTGTTCCCCCTGTCAGCTAGAGGTGGTGTGTAAAGTGCATTTCTGCTCTGTAAATTGTCTTCTTGCCGGTGTATAGTTGTGATGGACACACAGCACAGGACTGTTGTACCCTACAGTACGATGAAGCTAGCGGTATGGATTTGCCACCATTTTGTGTAGCCTAGTGACCGTTGTTCTTGCAGTCCCATCATTCTGAGTCACAGAGTCATCCAAGCGAGCCTTCTCTTCTTCCCACAGCTTCCTTCACCCGGTTTTTTCCATGTAAGCACTGCCTTCTCAGGCAGACAGTGAAAAAGAACATGGAAGGACTGCTTCAGTCTAGGTTCTGGTATTCACGGGACTGCCAGGGGCTAGCGTGTCCTCGCCCAGCAAATGCAGAGCAGCCTCTGGCCTCTTAGAGGAAGCCAGGATGAACAGGAGGATGAGCTGCTCTGTGGCGCTTTATTCCGCTTACACTTTGGCCTCTTCAGCGCTGTGGACAGTGGGCTGCTACTGCCTCCTGCGGGGCTCTATCCTAGGTACTGTTACTGTACTGTGTTCAGCAGCAGCACTGGCCCACCCTCCGTGAGGCCCACTGCATCCCCAGACCAGATGTGATGTCCAGAATATCTCTAGACATTGCCACCTGCTGCTAGGAGGGAATAATGTCTCCTTTAAAAAAAAAAAAATCTTATTGGTACATTTTAGGTATCCATAATGGGCACAGCCATCATAGAGCGCTGGTACCTGTACGTGGTACCACCTCATTCTTTTGCCCCATTTCCCTATGCTCCCCTCAGCCCCTCCTCCCATTTACAAAAGCTTTGTTGCCATTGTTTTCCTTCTTTTCTCAGTTTTTTACTTTTCTTTCCCCCTTCCCCTCCCAGTTTAACATTTTGTTCCTATTTCACAATACTTAGTATACATTTTGGCCCTTACTTACACTTTCAGTTTCTCACACCAGAGAAACCACGTGATATTTATACATGTGTGATAGATTTATCCCACTTAAGAGTATGATCTCAAGGTGTATCCACTTATACCTTGTAAGGTGTATTCCTTACTTAGGCATGTCTCAACTGTCCTGTTTGAGAACCACTAGCATATACCTTTTCAAGAACAACAGAGGTGTGAGAGATTCGTGGGTTTTTATTGACTTGTTTTTATTATACATACTTTAAAAAAATTTTTTTAATAAGACAGGCTCTTGTGATGTAGTCCAGGCTGGCCTTGAACCTGCAGGGATTTCCTGCCTCAGCGCTGGATTACAGGCACGCACCACCATGCCTGGCTTTCTTTTCACTTTGAAGGCCATCCTGTGGGCCTCCTCCTTGTGCCAGTCCACTCACTGGCTCAGTTTCCCCAAGGACTTAGGCTGGGCAGGGATAGGGATCGAGGAGCAAGGTCTAGGACCTGTGCTAGAGACTCATTGACTGCAGATGGCCAGGGAGTGAGCACTGGATTACATGACTTACAGAATCTGCCCTTTCGCTTGGTCTGGAGCTAAGCAGTTCCTCTTCCATAGCCCTGGCATGACCCTAGCACCTACTAGGTTTGCATCCAGCACCCCTTTCCCTCCCCCATTCTCTTTACCCTTTCTTCCACATTCTCTTGACAGTGAGGTGGCCATAGTGATCTCATCACCACGACGAGGGGCTGACTAATGTGAGCCAGAGAGGATAGAGGCTCACTTCCTGAGCCGTCACATGCCTGGAGTTCTCACCAGCCTCCTGGTGGCCCAATTTCTCAGTGACATTCATTACTGACTCACTTGGCTTGTGGTCAGCTCTGAAATCAGGGTCCTCTTCAGCTCCTACCCTCTCCTGCTCACCAGCTCATGTCTGTGGCATGGGACTCGTCCTTTTTACTGTATGCTGTGTGCGCTAATATCCCTTCCAAAGAGCCAAAAGTTTGGTTAGATTGACAGCTTCATGAGGGCAGGAGCAACGGCAGTGTTTCTCACCCTCTACAACACTGTATGATACAAATAATGCTTTGTAAATACCTTTGAATTGAATGAGTCAATTTTCAACTGGTCCCTGTCTTCCAAGAGACTCCCACCTCCTTCTGGGCAGCATCCTTGGAAAAGCAAATGAGTAAAACTATAAAACCTTAATCTAATTTTCTAAGAAGTGAGCTTTAAACTGGTTCCAAGTAGGGCCCAGTAGAAAGACCAGGCCCCAGGGACTTGGAACCCTGATTCTGTTACTCACTGGCTTGGTAACTTGGAGCAAGTTGCTTCCATATGAGTGTGGTTTTCTCCCCCAGAAATATGAACCATCACTACCTACCCAGGCTATTGTGAGAACAAAATGCAAATATATGTATGAAGAAGTGCCCAGTCTGGGCTGGAAGTGATCATGGTTTAGCACCACTTACTCTTTCCCAAGTATTCACCGCTCTGGTTTCCTCCTGCACTTTGCTCCGGATCTCACTGTCTGTTCCCCAGCTCTAGTCACTCATTCTCCCTTACTGCCGTCACTGCCGCCAGAAAGATGCTGTACTCAGCCTGACTCCCGGCACACCCAACAGGGACAGGAAACATGTAAGGAAAAAAGAAAATTAGGTGACATCTACCCCTTTAATTTTTTTTTTTTTTTTTTTTTTTTTTAATTTTAGGAAAGGGTCTACAGAGTGTTCAGGGTCTCACTAGTATATAGGACTCATAGTGATCCACCTGTCTACAGCCTCCCAAGAGCTGGGATTACAGGCATGCCACACCCAGTCTCAATTGCCATCTCAGGGTGCCCCGGGGTGGGGCCGGCATGGCAGGCCCGAGGATTGAACCCCCAGCCCCTGCGTCTGCTTGCAGGAGCTTTAATCTGCTAAACTATTTGGCCAGCCCTTTACCACTTTAATTGTTTTTTTAAATGTCCATTATTTTTAAAAGTATTTTTAACTTTTGTTTAGTCTTTAACTTTTTGTTTTGAAATAATTTCAGATCTGCCTACAAAATTACAAAACTAGCACAGTTGCTTTATGCCGTTTACATAAGCTTCCCCAAGAGCTAATGTCTTACATAATCGTAGCACCATTATCAAAACTAGGGAAACAGCATTATGCGGGACTGTTGACCAATCTGCAGATCTTACCCAAATGTCATGAGGTGTCTCGCTGATGTCCTTTTTCTGAGCTAGGCTCCCACACAGATGTAGTTGTCGTCTCTTTGGTCCACTGTAATCCCTGCCAGTTCCTCTGTTTTTATACTCTCAACACTTTGGACAAATGCTGGCCACTTACCAGTCTGGACGTGGCTGGTGTTTTCCTCATGATCTGACTGAAGCTGCTGGTTTTGAACAAGAACATGCAGAAGCAGTGTTGTGCCCTGTGCCCGGTGCTCCTGCGTCTCCTTCCTGGGGATGCTCACATCCTTGCTTAGTCAGGATGATGCCTTCTTTGTAATTAATGAGCATTTTTATGGGGAGGTAATGTCCTGGTCCTCATCAGACTTTGGCCCTATCCATTTCTTTCTCTGTATGTGTACAGATTCTTGGCTTCCTATTTTAACCAGTGAGTTGTCATCTGGTATAGCAAGGTGCAAAGGATAATAAATTAATATAGGACATATAAATTATAAGATTATTTTATAACAGTCGCCCAAAGATTCATATATTAGAGTGCGGGAAATCTGTCCACACACACTACAGACCTAAAGAATCCAGCTGAGGACCTACATCTCACAGCATTGTCCTACATGAGTCCACCTGAAAACCTAAAGTCAATAACAGTGCCCTCCACCAGTCCACCTGGAGGCCTAGAGCACAGGACAGTGTCCCATACAGGCCTGTTTCGTAGATCTGCACTGGAAAGGCATTAAGGTCCGAGATGGAAGCTAGACAGTCTGTGCCAGCGGGATGAAGGATCTGTGCCAGCAGGCTGAGGGATCTGAACTTGAGCTAGGAAGCAATGCCCCCTGAAAAGTACCACAGCCATCCTCAGTGACCAGGGTTCTAAGATCCTCTGACTACGAGAACAACTGAATCTATATCAGGATGGCCAGCATGACAAGTTTCCAGGACACAGGAACAGCAGACCATCTTCCCCTCTGGAGCCAGCAAGTGATGTTCAAAGTGAGGACCAGAGCTCCCCCAAAGTGAATGATAGTCATTCTCAGAGACAGTAAGGTCCTGAGCTCCTTAGACATGAGAATAGCCAAGTGCATCAGAAAAGTCAGCATGGCAAGCTCCTCCAGAAGAAGCAATAGCCGCAAGATAAACAACAGCTCTTTAACAACTGTCTGCTTCCTCTCCAGTTCATTTTCCTGTTGTTGGCAACAATCCTCAACCCTCAGGTGGCAACAAACCCTGTACTGCATTGATTCAGTTGAGCTGAGTGTTACAAGTTGCCCACCATTTGTTGATCTGCCACACCATCAAAGCCTGTAGTTGCTCATTTCGATGCTGACAGTGTCTTTTCTTTGACCAGCAGTAGCCCCTTTAAACTACCTTTGGGCCCTTGATCTATCTTTGTTCTTTGAACACTTTCCTGCTTTCTCACCTAGGTGAAACTCATCTTGCGTGTTTCCTTCCCAGCCCTGGAACCAGGCACTTCTGCATGGTGCTCTGAGTCCTTTAGGTAGGAAGTTGAGACTTGGCTGATGGCTGTACTCATGGCTGGTGAGCTATTGCAGTTCTTGGACCCACTGTAGGAAAAGAGCTAAGGAGTGTATGTATGTTTGTATTTCTGGATTTGTCTGGATTTTGAAAATCATGAATTCACACCAGTACCTCCATTTCCTCTCTGCAAACACGTTTGCCCCTTGTTTCTTTAGTAGGGAGGCACCTGAAACCCTGTTACCCACAGTGCATGTCAATATTTGATGAGGCCCCTCTGCCACCCTTCTTTCTCCTTCTCACCCATCTTGACACGCTGCCCCAGGCAGCCCATTCCCCTCAGCTGGAGCACCTTCTGGCTCCTACCAAAACATGCAACTGAAAACCAAATCATCAGCTGCTTGGGGTGACTTGAGCCTCAGGGCATTACCAGAAGGAAATGACTTGGGGTGACTTTCAACAATCAGTCTGTGCATCTCCTTACTTTATGTTCAGGGAAACAGAGTTCCAGCAAGGGCCAGGGATTTTCTGAATGTAGATAACCAAGTTGAGCCAAGGTAAGGACAGAGCCCAGCCCCTGCCACACCACTGCCTATAGCTAGATTTTCATCTGGACCTTATATGCCCTCTCCCCTGGCCCAAAGTCCTTTCTGAGGTGTAAGCCTGGCTGTGTCCTTCCATCCTGCCTTCTTAGCCCAAAGAGTCACAAGCCGGGGCCCTGTCCACAGCCTTGTCTTATTCGTCTTGCACTGTATTGGCCCAAGATTGGAGAATTAGGAGATTCCATGTAAATTGCAAAAGTTCTGGCTTCACTTGGCAGATCAGAGCATTGGGCTGTTCTGAGCCCACTCCTCCACTTGTTGCCCCTGCAGGTGCTCCTCAACTTACTGCAATGCTATATCCCAGTAAATCCACTCTAAGTCCAAAATATCACGTGCCAAAAATGTGCTTACTATAACTTACCAGCCACTGTAGCTTAGCCCAGCCTGCCTTACATAGCCTCAGAGCACTACATTGGCCTAGAGCTAGGCAAGAGCATCCAGTGCAGACCGTTTCATGAAGAGCTGACTCTCTGATGGAGTTGATGGGTCTCAGCACATTGGAGGGTCATTTGCTGCCCTGATCCTCTGACCAGCTGGGAGCTCTGGCTTGCTGACAATATTCAGCTTGGAGAGAAAGAACTGCATTAGGTATTTCTAGGCTGGGAGAAAGATCCAAGTTCAAGAGTCAGAGTGTGCTACCTTCTGAATGCATATATCACTTTTTCTCCATGCTCAGGTGTAAAACCATGCTAGCCTATCACAAGTTGGGAGCTTTCTATATAGAGCTGGGGCTCGGCAACCACTACCTCCTTTCATATTTTCTGCCCAGCCTGCAGCCCCCAGTTTGCTGACCCTGGACAGTCTCTGAAGTATGGTGCCTGCCTCATTCCTGTTGCCACTGGCATGGGAGTCGCCCGCCATGGCCTGGCCCTCAGGACCACCCACTCATCAGGACAGCCTCCTCTCCAGCTGCCTTCCTCATTCCATCCCCTGCTTGCATGGAAATAAACTCAGCATTCTGGGCTCTGCCCCACCCTTAAACTTGACCTTTCCTCCCCCCACCCCCTCCCCGACCCTCCCCAACTACTCTCCTTCCACCCACTCTCGTCCTCCTCCTGCTCTACTATTCAGACATTACCTCTTATAGGATGCCTCACAGACAGAGTGGAACAGAGGTGGGGAGTAGGGGTCTGCTCCCCTAGCGCTAACCACACCATTCTCTTTCCTATTGTTTGTCTCAATGCTAAGCTACAGCCAAAAGCCAATTTGCATCCCCAGGTCCTTAATGCCTAAAGAGAGCTGTGCACATAGTAGGTACTTTGCAAATGTTAGTTAAGTGAACATTAACAAAAATGAACATTAACAAAAATGGTAGCAAATACCTCGTACATCCTGGATGCCACACACGATTGTCATTGCTTTGCCTGAACTGTGCTGTGGGGTACTTATCGTTGCCCCCATTTCACAGACAAAGTCACTGAGGCACGCAGTGGTGAGGTGCCGTACTTAAGGCGACACAGTGGTGCCCTGGTTGAATTCTGGCAGTCTGACTCTGTAGCCCATGTTGGGGCCTCTAACAGACTTCTTAAGGTTAAGGAATTCCACATTTCCAAAATAAGGGAGTTGAGTAGCTTAGGAGAGTTGTGTCACATGGATCCCCTCCCTTCCTACCATACCCCGAGCCCTAATGTCTGGTGCCTTTCGATAGGAGCCTAAGCTCAGAGCAGGCAGCAGAGAAAGTGACGCCCCTTGCACCTGGCAGCCCAGGGGAGTTTTTCCTTCCCTGAGGTGAGAACATGCTTCCCATGTAATTAGCACCCAGAGTCAAGGATCAGCCCTTATGCAAGATTGCCTGGCCCTTGCGTTGGGCTTAGCAGGGTGTTTTCTGTTTCCCAATAAGCAGAGGAGTCACATGCCAGCTTGTCACCAGCCACTCCACTGAGTCAAGCTCCACCCAAGAGCTTAGGAATGCACTGGGGACCAAGGCTTGGCTGATAAATCTCTGTGGTGTGAGAACTGTCTGCTGCTCACGTTCGAGGCTGGGAAGGGAGCCAAGTATGTGGACACCTCCCTGGTGAACTCTGAGTCCAATCCTCCGCAGGCACATTTCCTCTTCTCAGCAGACCTGCAGAGTTTCATAGTTGCTGCTCCACTCTTAGAGATGAGGAAACTGAGGGCTTGGGAAGTCCTGTGCAGTCTGCAGTCTGATCCAGGGCTTTACACTTAAATAGTCAGTGGTCAAGTGGGCTCAGAATTAAATCCCTGTCTGTGTGAATCTGAAGCCCTGGCTTTTTGCAACATACTGCTCAGCAGGAGTATGTAGAGGGACCCACAGGACAAAGAGGTTCTTGTGTTACAGTGGAGGGAACCACCGGTGTCATGACCTGACACCGGGACTGTGGGCCCCGGCAGGACTTCATGCTCACCTCGTGCTGTAAAGTGAAGCGAATCTCCAAGGAGCAGGCACAGGAGCTGGCAGGAGGGTTCAGTGGGGGTGGAAACGTGAGGAGGGGGTGCTGCGTGGGAGCAGGAAAAGGAAGGGTGGTGCAGAGCAGAAGCGCGACCTCAGCGCCATCCTAAACTCAAGAGAGCCCATCCTTTCCCTGTACCTCTTGGTGTCCCTGGCCCCCGTGGCTCCAGCATTCAGTTCATCCTGCAGTTACTGACCCAGTGTCTACAGCATGCCCACCTGTGCTGAGGTTGGGGACAACACCTTATAAGGTCCCTGCCCTCAGGGAGGAGACGTTCTGCTAGAGAAAGAACTATGGATGACTCTGGGTAATAAGCGTCATACAGAAGATATGGTGAAGGGGTGTGTATGAAGGACAGTGGAAGGTGAGGGCCACATGAAGCGGGCTCTCCTGAGGCCTGGGCCATGGCCTGGCTAGGCCTGAAGGGATAGAAAGAACTTGTTTGGGAAGTATGGAGACTGCTGGCCCCATGCTGTTCAGCCACCTCCCCTCCTGCTGCCTGTGACCCACTTGTGTATGTGTCCTTCTCACTCCCTATTTTTTCCCAACAGGTTTGACATCTACAGGAAGGTGCCGAAGGACCTTACACAGCCAACGTACACCGGGGCCATTAGTGAGTAGCTGCCCTCTGGCCACTCTCCCACCCCTGCCTGTGCTCCTGGGTACAGTCTACACAGAACTTCTGGAGTAGGGAAGAATAAAAGAAGGAAAAGCAGAAGGGAACTTTCTGCCAGGTCCTTCACCTGTTTCCACGCTGAGTTTCTGTCCTTACTGTAGTACTGTAAAGTAGAAGCATCAGCTGTTTCTAAATGGGTAAAAGGAAATTATCAGTACAGTTTGAGGAGTCTTGATTGGAAATTCTGAAATCTGAGAAGTTCCAAAATCCAAAAGTTGTTGGAATGCTGGAGATTGAACTCAGGGCCTCATGTGTCTGAGACAATTAAATGCTCTACCACTCAGCTACATTTCCAGCCCCAAAGCCAACGTGTTTTGAACACCAGCATGACCCTGGATGTGGCAAATTCACACCTGGCCTTCTGACAGGTGGCAGTCAGTACATAACTACACTAAGAATATTGTATAAAATCACCTTACCTAAAACATAAATTAGATTTGTGTTTAGGTCTGGGGAGATGGCTCAGTAGAATAAGCACTTGCCTGGCAAGCGCAAGGGCCTGAGTTCAATCCCTGGTTCCACCAAAAAAAAAAAAAAAATTGTGTTTAGACTTGAGTCCCGTCCCCAAAGGCATCACATTGTGGATACACAACTATTGCAAGCATCTGAGAAAACACAGTCAGACTTCCATTGGGCACCATGATGTTTCCCATCCCAAGTGTTCTGGGTAAGGGATAGTCCATTCCACCTGTAGAGCTGCGCTGGAAGAGGAAGCTGGGACTGAGGGGTCTGGGGATAATTTGCTTTTGTCTTCATGCCTTTGGAATGATTCCTATGTTTTTTTTTGTTTGTTTGTTTGTTTGTTTTTTTGAAGGAAGGAAAGGTTTATTTAGCTCACAGTTACCGGAGGTTTCAGTCCATACTCAGCTGGG
>NDGN011347964.1:0-10524 GCA_002564285.1 Tympanoctomys barrerae | reverse complement strand
CAAGGAGATTATGGGGCCAAAGAGGAAAGTGATCGATGATGTAAAGTGTGCCTAAGGACAGTCTCATGGAGAGAAAACATTCGCTTAGGCTTTCACAGAGAGCACATTGAATTTTTCCAATCCTAGTTTTCTAAGGCATCTCCACACTGTAATTCCATAGTGGTTGTACCAGTCTACACTCACACGAACAGTAGAGAAGGGTTCTTTTTCCCCCCAACCCCTCCAGCATTTGTTATTGGTTGACTTCTTAAAGTTAGCCCTTCTTTCTGAGGTGAGATGGAATCTCAGCATTGTTTTAATTTGCATTTCTCAAATGACCAGTTAAGGTGAACATTTTTTCATATATTCATTTGCCATTTGTATTTCTTCATCTGAGAAGTGTGTATTCATCTCAGATGCCCATTTTTAAATTGGGTCTTTGAATTTTGGATGCCTGATTTTTTGAAGTCCTTATATGTGCTAAATAGAAGTCCTTTCAGGGACAGTGAGCTAAAATTTTTTCCCAGTTCTTTGGTTTTCTTTCTACTCTGTTGTTGATTTCTTTTCATATGCAAACTAAAATCCCAGTAAAATAAGATCCCAGTTATTGATTCTTTGAAGTATTTCCTATGCAGTTTGGTTTTTGTTCATGAACCCTCTGCCTACCCTTATGTCTTCAAGGATATGCCTATATTCTCCTCCAGTAAACTTAGTGTTTCTGTTTTAATATTTACATCTTTGATTCATTTCAGGTGTGAGTTGTTACTTCATTATAGTATTAATTTGCATTTTCTTAAATATTTGTGATGATAAGCATTCTTTTCATTTATCTAATAGAAGGCATTTTTTAAAGATAACTACTGGACCATGTCATAAAATTTCGGTAATACATCACATTCCTGCTGGTTTTAAATTAATTAGTAATTTCCTTATATGCTATATACACTTTCCTTATATGTTATATACACTTGTGACTATTTCAAAACTTTTGATTCTATTCCCGTAAGCCAACCATTTCTGAACCAATTCTGAAAAAGAACAAATTTTCATAGCTTTGTAATGTGCTTCTATAATGTACAGGGAGAGTCTCCATTCAGTGTTTTTTAAATTATTTTTCTTAGACATTTTTAAATATTTGTAGTTTCATCTACACTTTAGAATTACATTAGGGCTGGGGAGATGGCTCAGTAGAATAAGTGCTTCCCTGGTAAGTGCAAGGGCCTGAGTTCAATCCCCAGTTCCACAAACAAACAACAACAACAAAAAAAGAATTACATTAACAACTTACCTAAATTTATTGCTAGAATTTCTGTTAAAAATGAATTTGATTAATTTAGAGGAAAGTCACATTTTTATAACTATTGAATCTTTTCATCCTAAGATACCATCTTCCCTTCTCAGCTCTTCTCATCCTCAGAAAAATTTTATTGCTTTTCTTCATATAGCTTAGCACATTTCTGGCTAAATTAATTCCCAGTTTTCTTTATTTCTAAAGAGTGTATTTTCATTATTTTTCTAGTTGACTGGTTCAGGTTAATTTTTTTCTTTCTTTCTTTCTTTTTTTTTTTTTTTTGGTGGAACAGGGGTTTGAACTCAGGCCCTTGTGCTTGCCAGGCAAACACTTAATCTACTGAGCCATCTCCCTGGCCCCTTGTTCAGGTTTCTAAGAAAATCATTATATACATATATTCATGAATACATGCATATGTGCACATAAATGTATACATATGTGTGTGTGTTGTGTGTGTACACATACACATTATCCAGTCTACTAAGCCTTATCACTTCTCTTTTTCATTTGATTCTCTGACTTTTTTATGTATTTTCTACGTGATAATGATCCTGCCTCTTTTTCCTCCCCAGTATTTATTCTTAGTTCAATCCAACAGCCAGGAAGCCACATAATAGTGTTAAATATTTTCAGTGATATTTGGCACCGTTAATGTAATTCTTCTAATGTTCCATCATTAAGATGTTTATTCTTATTTTCTCAAGAATGGGCTTTAGCATGTCAAGGAAATCTATCTTATTAGGAGTTTAAGTGATCATAGGTAGTAAATTTTAGTAAATGCCTTTTTGGAATCCTGTATGTTCCTCTTTTACCCCATTTAATGTAGTCAATTACATGAATAAACTTCATGTTAAACTATCTACAAATGCCTGGAATAAGCACAGTGCTACATGATTAATGATAATATTTTTAATTTAGTGCAGGAACCAATTTACTAATGTTGCTGTAGACTACTTTTATTTTCATAGATAAGTGTGACACAATTATGTATCTGTGTGTGGGTATACAAGCTTGGCTAGATTTGGTATCAGGATGATACTTTAAAAATGAATTTAGAAGATTTTAATATTTCTAATAACGAAATTATTAATTTTTTAAAAAGAAATTTTTATACCCTGAACATTTCCAGTTATTTTCTATAAAATCATTAATCTAATGCTTTCTGGGTAGAATAAATCTTCAACAACCTTCACGAAATCTTTTATTTTCATAGTATGTACAGCTATCCTTTAGTTTTAAAAATATTATTTATTCTGGGGAAAAAATAGTTATGTTTTATCTGATTTTCTGATCCTTTAATTAATGATGGGCGTGGCTTTCATTCGTAATACTTCCACTCTCATATTTGTGGTTTCATACCTCACTAGTTTCATTGTTGCCTGTTTCCCTTTCTTCTCTGATTCACATTGTAAGTTTTTATTTTCTTGGCACACTAAATGGATTTCTGAGCAGTCTCCTTATATTTACCAACTCTGTCATGTTTGCACTTAGCTTTATTAGTTTCTATCTTCTACATTCTCAATGTTATTCATTATCTTTAATTTCTTCATGCAGTCTTCTTATTTTTGACATTTATTATTAAAACACATATAAGGCTAGCAATGTGCTCTGAGTATTTGGCCATACTCTTAAATTTTTAGTAGTTTCCATTTTCATTAACGTATACATTTTAGCTTTGCTCCAAAAACTAAAAGTGTTTTTAAAAATATTCAAGTTTGGATGGTTTTTACTTTTTTAATCTCTAATTATCAGTTTCAAATTTTATGACATTGTGGTCAGACTGTAGCCTATATATTTTCTGCCGGTAGGAATTTTATATCTGGTACACTATATAATCATATTTTATAAATTTTTAATGTGGATTTTGCTAAAGAATGTATATTATCTCTTTATAGGATATAGCTTTATATATAACATTGGGTTTTTTTTCATTTGAGTTTACATATCCTCATTCTGTCAGTTACTAAAAGAGTTGTTTTAAAAGTTTCTGCAATTATTATAGTCATCTCAATTCCCTATTATAACCATAATAGTTTGGTTTATGCCTTTCAATGTCCTGTCTGCTAGATGTAATAATTTCTAATAAATTCTACCTTTTACCAATAAAAATGCATTACTTCATTTCATTTTGATGTTCTATGCAATGCTTTTTTCATGAAACCTACTATGTCTGATAATCATATTACTACCCATTTGTTTATTGTGTACTATAATTTTTTCCTAAATTTCTAAGTCATTTTTACAATAGCATATGGATTTCTGTTAGTTTGGTTTTCACAAAAGTAACATAAATCAGGCATATTGGCACACACCTATAAGTCCAGCACTCGGGAGGCTGAGGCAGGAGGACTGCTGCAAGTCTGAGGTCATCTTCAGCTACAAAGTGAGTTCAAGACCAACCTGAACTGCACAGTGAGATGCTCTCTTAAAAAAGCCAAGATATATATACATGAAATGCTCCACCTAAGTAACAAACAAGTTTTGATAACTCTCAATCAAAACATCAAACATCAAGTATTCCAAAGTCCCCACACACGCTCACAAGGAACCACTGTTCTTACTTCTATCAATATGTTTACTTGTTCTATAACTTTAAATAAATAGGATAATTGGATATATGTTATGTCTGGCTTTTTTCACTCAATGTGATGCTTTAAGGACTTACTCTTGCTACTATAAGTATTAGTTCATTTTTTCTTGCTGAGTATTTCTCTTCTATATGAATTATGTCATATTTACCCTCTTCTTGATAAGCATTTATTTCCATTTTGGACCCAGTATATATAAGTTACTATATATATATCTTTTTATGGGCATTATCTCTTCATCTCTCTTGTCCAAATACCTAAAAGTAGAATTTCTGGATATAAGCATGTTATTAGTTTTATTTTTAAAAGCTGCCAGAAAGTTTTCCCAAGTGATATACATTTTTGTACTCCCACCAGCAGTTTTCCCACATCTGCCCCATTTGTCTCTAACTTTAGTCATTTAGAGAAGGTGAAGTGGTTGTCTCATTGTGATTTTAATTTACATTTAGTGAAAACTAATGGTATTGAGAACATCATGTGCTTATTTGCTACTTGTGCATCTTCCCTCATAGAATACCTGCTCAAATCTCTTGCTCATTTTAATGGCTTATGTATTACTGACTTATAAGAGTAATTATTCCTTCTGAACAATATTCTGAACATTATTCCTTCAGACATTCATTTTGAAAATATTTTCTCTGTATTTCCTTTCCAATTTCATTGTGGTAATTTTTGATGAGCAATNTTTATTCCAATTTACCTATTTTTTCCTTTCTGTCTAGTGTTATTTATGTTTCTCCCAAGAAATCTTTATCTACCCAAACTTGTTGATCAATTATACATTCTTTTAGAGGTTTTACAGTTTTAATTTCATGTTTGGGCTATTGATCTATGGTCCAAACATGAAATTTAGTCATTTAGAGTAAAGTAAATGACTTTTGGTAGTCTTATAATGGATTATATTCTTCATTGCCTTTTCCAATTGTTTACTGTTGATACACAAATGTTATCCTTGTATCTAGATGTCTTCCAAAACTTCATGTAGTCATAAGCAGGGCTTTTCAGATCTGGCTGGATCCAGTGTGTGATGTTGGGATTAAGGGTGCATTGGTACTGATTCACGGTATGATGCTAGGGTCATGGGTGCCACCTACCATTAGGACAGGTAGCCTGGGTAGAATTTAAGGGACAGAAAGAGGTTTGCTCTTGTCTTTTGCTGCTTGCTACTTTGCTGCTTTGCTGCCATCTTCCTTCTATGAACTGTTTCTCCCTTGTGATGCCCCTCTCCCATTCCATCCTGCCTTTGAGCCAGCCAACTACAAACTGAAAGCCCCAATAATCCTTTTCTCCTTTAACTTTGGGTGTCAGGTATTTTGTCCCAGCAAGGAAGAGTCGCTAAGACTTAATCTAGTTGTTTATATATTGACTGTATATCACAGGGCCTTTCAAAATCCACTTATTAGTTCTATTAATCATTTTCTAGATTAAGATTTTCCATGTAAATAATCATGTCTACAAAAAAAAAAGAGAGATTTCACTTCTTCCTTTCTAGGCTTTATGGCTTTTACTTTTCTTGTTACAATTGCTAGGACCTGGAGTGAGAAGACAGCCATACTCTGTTCTTCAAAATGAGGAAAGGCTTTTAAATTTTCATTCTTAAATATTATACCACTATATGTTTTGCAGATGCTTTTATCAGTTCAAAGAATTTTTTCCAGCCCCAATTTGCTGAATCAAGAATTGATGAATTTTGGACAAAATTTTCCTGAACTTAAAGACTTAATTTTCCAGAACTTAACTTCATTTTTTACTTCTAATGTTGGTAAGCTTTGTTTTCTCTCATTCCTTATCAGTCTTGTAGGGTTTATCAAGTTTATCATACTTTTCAAATAATAATCTTTGAGCTTTGCTCATCTTCAGTATTAACTATCCAAGTTAGCTAGTTTCTGCTATCTTTACTTACTTAGGGTTTAATTCAGTCATGTTTATGTAAATTCTGAGGTAGTCTAGAGACAAAGTAGGCACCAAGCAAGATTTATGTGTGGAACACGCCAAAGTCAAACTTGAGTGTCATTTTTACTTAAGTCTAAGAGATTATCTACAATTTCCACACATTGCCACACAATGTGGCAATTTCCACACAAGCACACAGTATGCTTCAGCCTTGGACGATAGTCTTCATCTTTGGACTGACCTTGTCCCTATATTTTGTAACATACTGAACAAAATCCTGGGTTCATCAAAGCTGTGAAGGAGCAGGCACCATATTTTGAACACACATGAATTGTCCAGAGGCACATGATCATTACCCAGTCTGAACACAAGTCTGAATTTTCAGGTGAAGATAAGGTCCTAATTTTTAAGGCTTTTTTTTCACATTCCTAAAGATTTTCCTAGGAAATTAGCAGAAAGGTATTAGCAGCATCACCTACATAAACCTGAGCTTTTTAGATACCAAAGCTATGAAGATTACTTATTCTGCACACTGGAACATGGGTATCTACTGCTATAGTACTGTAGGTTTTAGCACCCTGATTAAATGCTATCAACCAAGTTGAAATAATTAAAATTCCTACATTTAGTTGATATAAGAAAGGATATTGCAAGGATGAGAAAGGACTAATTAATTACTGGAGGTTTTTAATTTTACATCTTTTATATATGTATTTATTTGGTACACGGTCTCACTACGCAGCTCAGACTTGTAGCAATCCTCCTGTCTCAGCCTCCCCAGCACTGAGATTACAGGTGTGCACCACCATGCCTAGTTTTGATGACCTATCACAGCACTCCCAAGATTCTGGAGCTGGCACAGCATGCGGGCCCAGGGATCAAACCCAGGTCCCTGCACTTGCCATTCAGGCCTTTAGACTGCCAAGCTATCTCCCCAGTCCAATTACCAGAGGTTTTATTACCAAAGACAAGGCATATTTTTGGGCCATTTAGTCAGGATACAGTAACTATGCTAGACCCCTGATGACACGCATAGCAGGAAGTGATTATGTGTGCCTGTGTGAGTGTGGCAGGTTCTGGAGAAAATAAGGGAGCATAAGGAGAATACCTCAATTTCTGCCCAATAGAAGTGGGAGGATAGAATCACTGATGTTCCAGAAACTAAGAAAGGAAAAATGTAAATTATTGTCTTTACGTATATGGTTTGCACAACATCCTCCAACATAAGACTCCTACTCGGGTCCTAAAGTTGGAAAAATCTGGGGAGTATGGGAAAGGGGAGCAGAGTTACAAGACTCGATACCTATGCCAGATGTCAGCAGAAAATCAACTCCTAAGAATATTCTACATTTAGTCATGTGCACTATGAACTTATAATTAATGGCATTTACCTAAAGTCTAGAGATACATCTTGCACACAATTCCTTATGTGCAGGCAGGGTAGCAATTGAAGTTAAACAGGGATTATTTGTAAGATCTCCCTACACCAAATGGTATTTCCCATGTGAACTAAAATTCTACATTTTATTTCACTGCTTCAGAATCCATTAAACTACAATCATCTAAGCAGGTATAATGTAGTGTAGTATAAAATATTAATCAAAGGTAGACTCTGAGATTGCTTTATTCATTCAGCTTTCTCCACAAATTGTGTAACTTCGGAGCATATTTCTTAATGATAGGAAAAATAATATTTACTTCACATGCAAGCACATAGCAAGTAGAGGCCCTAAGACATTAAAGGTATTGACACACACTAATACTCACAATACCCTGTGATCACTTCTTCACGATTTTATGAAGAAATATGGGAACATATCTTTCAAATCCAAACCTAATAAGTGAGGAAGCTGAAACTCAGACCCAAGTAGACCTAACTACTAAGTATAGTCCTCACTCAAACCCTCTAAGCTATAAATACCTACTTCATACAATTGTTGTGGAGGACTAGATTTAAGACATTGTTTAGAGGCTTGATGGAGTATTAAAAAAAGTGTTCAACACTATTTCTGTCATTTTTTTTGATAATTCAATTCTTTAAAAAAAAAAAAGTTAAGTTCAGAAAACTGAACTTCACTGAACCTTGGATACACCTTGTTAGGTCCAAAGGTAATACAGTAATAATTAAGACTTGATTTCTGCCCTCAAGTGGCTTACAGAATTGGAGGCTTTCTTATATTCCTCTGTGAACAAAATCTTTTAAGATCCTACACTGCCTAGGGAGAGCTCACTTCTCCTTCACTATTTTGCATAAAATCCAATCACAATTCTACTTTTCCACCAGTCAGGAAAATTCCCATGCAACTTCCATTTTTCCACTTTCAATATTTAATTCAACCAACTCTCTCTGGAATACCTGTTTCACTAGCTGCTCCCACAGAACTTTGTCCATGCTTGTTGCACTTTTCATACCAACTGACACTGTCACTTGCCTGTCTCCTCCATGATTCTGTGAACTTCTTGAGGACACACAGTCTTGGTGGTCTTATCCTTGCTCCCAGAACAACACATGCACAGTAAACACTTAGCAGATGTGCACAGAATGGGTGAGCAAACTGCAATTAGTGCTATCATGAAGTATAGTTTAAATGAAGAATGAGAAAATGGGGAAATTGACTGAAGTCTATGACCTCTTTGACAAGGATAGCATCTGAAAGACCAATGACATTGAACATTTTTTTATATATTTACTTGCCATTTCTGTTTCTTCCTTTGAGAAGTGTATATTCATCTCAAATGCCCATTTTTGGATTGGGTCTAATTAAGGGGGCCTGATTTTTAGTTTTTAAATATTTCTTTAATTTTTAAAGGTGATGTATGTTCATTATAAAAAGATAAAAATAAAGATAGGCAAAAAACACAAGTAAACCATTGTTTTTGTATATGCTATTTATTTATAAAAGTAGCCATATTGTCCATGCTTGTCAGTAAACTGTTTTTGAGGCAACAATATATTCCAACAATCTTTCCATGTTATTACCACTTCAACAACTGATATTTATCATTAAACAGGTATACATTAAAGATATAAAAGACATACAGTAAAAGCATGTCTTCCTATCCTATCCATTACTTTACAGTTTTGCAAATGCATCACCAACTTTTTGTGCCCCCCATCCCCACCATTTTTGGTAATTCCAAAAATATTCTATATATGTTATTTTTAAAAACGTGATGGCATTGAACACAGGTGTCTTGATTTTTTTCTGCAGTCAATATATTTACCCCTCTCTTTTCTCCTTAGGGGCTAGATAGTGTTCTACTCTATGGATATACAGCACTATATTCATCCAGTCCCTTTGACAGACATTTAGAATGTTCCCACCTTTTACTATTATGCTATTGCTAGATATAAGCTTAAGATGTAAATATACATACATTTGTGAATAATTCTGTAGGAATATCTGCTATAAGAACTTTAAAGGGCCAGCCAGATAGCTCAGCAAATTAAAGCACCTGCTTAGGGAGACTCAAAGGATGGGGTTTGATCCCTGGGCCTGCTGTGCCAGCCCTGCCCTGGGACACAATGGGATGGCAATTGAGACTGGGCATGGTGGCACATGCCTGTAATTCCAGCTCTTGGGAAGCTGTCTCTCCCCACCCCACCACCTTTAGCCTAATTACACAACAAATGGTTAAGTCAACTTACAATATTGCCAATTTAAAAAAAAAAACTGCCAATTGTGCAAAAGCAGATAAAGTTTTAACTTAATTTAGTCATTTATTTATTTATTTAGGTATCAGGAATCAAATTCAGGATGTTGTGCTTGCCAGGCAGGAGTTGAGCCAATGAGCTATATCCCCAGCCCTTAGTCATTTATTTTAGAGTTTCAGCAATGTACAAGCTAGCACAAAAATCTGGTGAACTTTTGAATTAATTATTTCAGTTCTTTTTTGTCAAGGGAATCTCAGTGGTTATCTCTGGGAGAAAATATCACATTTTTCACTTTATATCAGTTTGTTCTTTTCCAGCTTGTGTCAAACATAGCCTACCTCTGAAAATTTAACAAGCACCTCATAAGCACCTAGAACCTCTTAGAAATATTTTAATGTTCCTCTCTACCTTCTAATAAAACTTCCTTCATCCACTTGCTTATCGTTAGGCAGAAGTTTATTTCCTCAATCCAAGGATAAGCAAATACATATAATGAATGTAACGGGTTGAACGGCGGCTCCTGAGAAGTTATGTTCACATCCTAATCCCCAGCATCCATGAGTGTTATCTTACTTGGAAAAAGTCTTTACAGACACAGTTAAGAATCTTCCTATATCACCCAAGTGGACCCTAAATCAAAAGTAGATTCCTTTAAAGTTAACCTTTATCAAAGAAAGGCACGGAGAGATTTGATCCAGAAGGGAAGACAGAACAGAAGAGAAAAAGCTAAACAGAGAGGTAGAGAATGGAGTGAAGTGGCTACAAGTCTGGCGATGTCAGTCACCAGAAGCCAGAAAGCCAAGAACAGATGTTTCCCTGCAGCTCCTCCAAAGGGAATGCAGCCCTGCCAACACCCTGATTTCAGCCTTATGGTTCTGAGAACTGGGACCAAGTAAGTAGTTTTTTGTTTGTTTTTTGTGCAGGGTCTCACTACTTAGCTCAGACTTGTAGTTATCCTCCTGATTTTTGCCTCCCTAGTGCTGGGATTACAGGCATGTGCCACCATGCCTGGACTCCAACACTGGCTCTGCATACCCGGGGAGCAGGGCTGGCACAGCATGCAGTGCCAGGGATCAAACCCTGGCCCCTGCACTTACCTAAGCAAGCACTTAGTCCAC
>NDGN011347960.1:0-11241 GCA_002564285.1 Tympanoctomys barrerae | reverse complement strand
CTTGCCATCATAGTAGATTTGCTTTTTGGACAGGTAGATTGTCCATATGGGCCAGAACTAATCTGGGAGCCCTGGAAATCAGAAAGCTTTCTCCAGCTCTCCAACAGGAGATAGAAGTCAGACAGACCTAAGGTGTAACAGCAAGACATGCCTTGGGCACTGGGAAGACCTAGGGACAAGTGGAAATCAGGATGGGAATCAACTGAGGGCTGCATTTGAGGTCCACAGGTGACCCCTGATTAACAGCCAACCAGGAAATGGGGGCTCATTATAGCAACCATCAACCTAGTGGAACTCAATTTGGTCAAGAACCTGAAAGAGCTTAGATGCATTTTTAACTCTAGAGCTATTGGATGATAACCCTGCATGACAAACCTGTGACTTTGTCCTGTGAGCCCCAAAAGGAGAGCCCAGTACCATGTACATAGACATCTGTCCACAGAAACTACGAGATAATATGGTTATTATCCTAAGCTGATTGTTTTATGAAGTCTTATATGGCAGCAGATAATATGAGCAGCATTGTGTGTGTCTGGTGTCAGTCCTCCTGTCTCTGCACTCAGTATCTAAGGAAGTGAGATTTGGGGGTTATTGAGTTAAAGGTCTGATAAATGTTTATCATGCACTGAGTAAGGGACACTACCCAGTAACCCTTTGAGTCATTCTGATGTAGAAAGAAGTTGTGTTTGATTTATGAGAGCTGGGAAGAGTCTGGTATTTTGGGTTCCCTTATTCTGTCCCAAATGCAGCAGCTGATGTCCTGAATGCACTCAATGACACAGAGTGGGGAGATGGAATGTGGGTGCTGATCACGCCAAACCACTCTAGGCCCTCCATGTAGTTTCAAAAGCAAATTAAAGAGAGTAAGCCCATTTGTAAAGGAGGCTGTAGCAAAGTCAAATATGCTCTCCGGGTTGACAGACAAATTCTCAAAGTTGGCTCAAAGTACTTGATTCTAGATATGGCTTTTGGAAGTGAGGGAAATTCAGTTGGTGAGGAAAATAACTACATGTGTAGATAGACTCTAGGCAAACTGCGTCGCTTTGTGTGTGTGTTTTTGCTTCTGAGTGTGGTGATGAATTTTCATTTTTTATGTACTTATTGGGTATTTTTGAGGGTTTGGAACTGGTATTAATGTATCACTTGCACAAAAACACAGATTTGCTAAGATATTTCCACATGCACATGAATCTTATGTGGACCACGTTCACTTGCCCTTCTCCTACCTCTTTCTTCCCCACAACTCTGCCAAGGCCTCAGAACACCTCTTCTACTCTTTTTTTTTTGTTTGTTTGTTTTCTTTATTTTCTACATCTGAGAGAAAACACACAGTCCTCAACTTTCTGTGTATAGTATGACTTTTTGTTGTTGTTGTTGTTGCTTATTTGTTTGTTTTCTGCCTAGACACAGAGTAAATAATAAACTATGAAACTTAAAGCTTAAAAAATTGTATTTTAATTCTGATAATTTAGATTTGAAAAAAATTGAACCCAATTAGAGGAAAAAGGAGGAGAGGGAGAAAAAGTTGAACTGCAGAAGTTTTTATGTCAATTTGCCTTGAAACTTTGAAACCATGAGTGAGGGATTTGACATTGAAATATTGACACAGAGATTCAAATAACTGTTCCATGAACAAAATCAGAATTGCCCAATTTAGGAAACATCATCAGTGCAAATGAAGGTCCATAGATGTCAGAAGTCAATATTTCTACTAGCAGTTTTATTAAATTACTTTTTTCCTATAGCCCTAAGTCAGAGCTGTGTAATGCTTGAAAAATTTACATTATAATATGGAACTTTTTAGAAATGATGGTGATTTTTGGAAGATTTTGGGGGAGTGCTGAGTCTGAAACCCAGAGCTTTGACCACACTTGAAAAGTACTCTGTCACTAGCTGCACCCTTCATGAAGCTTATTTTTATTATTTATTTATTTATTTATTTTTAATATTTCATCTTCCTTAACAGTACTTTTTTTGTTTTTTAAATGTATTTGGTTGTCACAGGGTCTCATTACACAGGTTGGTCTTGTAGTGACCCTCCTGTCTTCAGCCTCCCCATGCTGTTATTACAGGTTTATGCCTCTATGTCCAGACTCTGTGGCCAGCTCATCTCATTCTGGGGGTGGGGCTGGCATGCCATGTGGTACCAGGGATTGAACTGTGGCCCCTGCACTTGCCTAAGCTTACCTAAGCAGGCACTTAGGCCGCTGAGCTATCTTGCTGGCTCTTGAAACTTATTTCTATAAAAATAGAAACAAAATAATAATGTGGTAATCCAACCATGTTTGTAGCCAGTGTCTGGCAAGTATAGAGTAGTAGAAGCTACCTCTGAACA
The DNA here is from genome assembly GCA_002564285.1 of Tympanoctomys barrerae. Taxonomy (NCBI): domain Eukaryota; kingdom Metazoa; phylum Chordata; class Mammalia; order Rodentia; family Octodontidae; genus Tympanoctomys; species Tympanoctomys barrerae. The sequence continues at coordinate 8,906 of NDGN011347960.1, read as the reverse complement.
GAGGGCTTTACAGACCTCAGACGGAGGTGTCAATGATTTGTTCAGGAAACTGCCAAAGTCCCTGCTCCTAGGCAAAGGTGAGGTGTAACTGTCCTTGTACTGGGCTTAAATGAAGTCTCTGGCTGGGCCTTTAGGTAGAGACACTGGCAACCTGTATCACTGCAGCAGGAGCAGAACGTTAATGAAACATGGAGAAGCCTGCCAGTTATGCAGTTTGGGTGTCGTGTGTTGGTACCAGAACTTGTGTCGAGACTCAGTTCCTTAACCCAGCAGGAATTGTGATGACAAAATTCAGATTCTGAGTGAATCCAAGAATCCCCCCCAGCTAATCAAAACTGACAGGCACAACTGCAGTCAGATAAGCAGCTGTGAAGATTGTATCACCTTCATACATTTTTTACTTCATACATTTTTTAGTTTGCAGTGTATGTGTGTGTGTTATTTCACTTAGTGGGTATTAGGAGATAGCATTATGATCATCTCTATTTGGAAATAAGGAAACAGTGTCACTTTATATAATTTATCCCAAATCATACCAACTAATAACTATGAAGTCTCAACTTAAAAATCTCTTTCCTTTACCTGGTATGATAAAAGACCTAATGGAGTGATAGGTCAAAACCCCAATAATTCTTACCTATCTTAAGTCATTCATATGGACATAGCAAGACACACAGTTCTGCTCTAGATTAGCCTCCCTTCCCATTTCCCTATGTCCAACATTGGAAGGTGCCTAAGGCTTACATTGGGCAAAACATCATTCTTATATATATATATTTCAGTGGTTAAAGAGCTATAGAGTAACTTTCAGTAATAGACCATTATATATGTATCTGCTTATTGTGTTAAAGGAGAGTTCTTTTAAATATTTTTAATGTTAGGAAAGATAAGAGAAATGGGAGAAGACTTGATGGATGGTGGGAGAGTTAAGGGGAAAAGGAGGCTGGGATTGCGGTTCCAGGAATATGGAGAAACTTGGAGGCATGCCCAGAATTTGGAATGAGAACTAGGGAGTAAGACATGGAAAAAATAAGAAAGGCGATAAAGACAAATTCAAAGTGTAAGGAGGCCTTGAATGTCAGGACAGGAAGTCTGAAATTGATGGTGGAAGCACAGAAGACAGAGAGACCGACAGGGACATGGGGAGGAATGCTATTGTACAGCTCTGGAGACCTGTCACGGCTTTGGGGAATGAAAGACTGCTAGGGAAAGAAGAATTTCCAAGTCTCTGGTGCCTCACAGATATATAAATAAAACACAATAAAGACTATAATGAGGAAATAAATGTCATAAAATGGTTGATAGCAGATGGGACATACAAACATGAAGAGATGCCAATAGCCTCCAGCCAAGAGCAATAAGGGAAAGAAGTTGGTCTAGAAAACCTGAAAGCTTTGCTCCAGCTTGGATATTCTGTAATTACTACATGTTGATTCAGTTTATTGAATTCCACTAGAATTTGCAGCTACTTGCTATACAGAAAACATTATACTGGATGCCATGGAAGAGAGGACAGCATGGAAAGGGGTCTGAGCCTAAGTAGAATCCAGTTTCCTACCCTGAAGAAGTCTTATATATATTTTGGAGAAAATCCTGGAGTTACAGTGTATTCCAGAACAGACACAAATCCCTAGAGGATTACACATTTAATGATAGCCTGAGAAGAAAGGCTGATTTGCTTGTACGAAAGCCCTTTTTTTGGGGAAAGGGAAAGATGAAGAGTTTACTAGACGGAGGAAAACCTATATGTAAAGGTGTAAGAAATATGTTCTAGAAATGATAATTGTTAGGCAGGATTCCAATATGATCTCCTGTAAATTGTATCTTTGTGCAAATCCTTATCATAGACTATGGGGGGACCTATAGCTAGTTTTTAATCAACTATATTGCAGCTGATCTTACCATAATAGGTATGTTAGAGAGCAAAGGTGAAAAATTAGTGTTTTCCATGAATATTTTAAGACTTTACATTATGAACCTGGAGAGAGATATTCTGCCTATCTTTGAAGCAATAAACTTCCACTTGTAAGAAATGCACTTGGCAATGAAGTAAGAGTATCCCTCTGAGTTGAGAGTATCACCTAGTTAAAGACAATAGGTTAAAGACAATAGGTAGGCAGACCTCGGCTCTCCAACTGCAAGGCTCTACTTCCCACCAACAAGCAGATGAGCTTGGAGGATGTATAGATTGTAGTCATGTGAGACCCAGAGCAGAGCCCACTGAGCCTGGACTCCAGATCAAAAGAAATTCTAAGATTAGAAAAGGAGCAATTTCTTTTGCTTCCACCCACTTCTCTTTTGTGGTAGAGGAAGGAACCTTAGAAGATGGCTGCTATTCATTTATTTTGGGGTGTCTTGTTTTTTTTTTCTTTTGGTATGGAGATTGAACACAGGTCCTTGCACTTGCCAGGCAGATACTTAAGACACTGAGCTATTTCCCCAGTCCTAAGGAGTAATTTTTAAGTCACAAGTTTGTAGAGATTTATTCTATAGCAGTAGAAACTAACATTCCAAGCCATCATATTGGGTAGAGCTCTGAGAACATATTGGGAGTTGATGGGAGAAAGGACAGAAAATATGGCTTGGAATGAGGTGAGGTAGTCTTGTCTAAACTAGAATTTAGGCCATGCATGTACTGTGGTCCAAATTAGAACTTAGTGATATTTACATAGGCAGGGTAATGATGGGTTGCACCATGCAAGTTGCCATGTTGTGGGGTGCTGGTTTGTGGTTTGGAAAGGGAGAATACAGAAACAGGGAGGAGTCGGCTCTGTACCATCTGCCATTTTCCCAATATGATGGCTGCCTGGTTAGGGTAACTACTCTGATTTCCCATACAACTAGCCTTTCTTTTCATAGTTGTTAAAGGCTGACTATGTGCATGAGGAGACAAAAGTCAGGAGCCAATGATGAGTGGACAGCACCTCTGTAAGACTCTAGAAGTTTGAAGACGTTCATAGAAGCCTTCAATTCACCTCTCCTGACACTCTGATTCCTAACTCCTGCCTACAAAATGTAGACATGTGCATCCACCTAAATACACTGACAAAACATCTCTTGTAGCTATGAGAAAACTGGATTGTTAGACCATGTCAATCATGACAAGAAAGTCTTAGGGTGAGCTTTACTTGATTGAACTCTAATTATCAGACATAAGGGTACCATTGAATTATGGGCTTAAAAGGTGAATAAAAAATGGCCCAGGGTGGCAAAGGGAATTTATACAACTCTTGAGGCTATCTTATAGCAAAGCCAGTTAGAACCTATACCCTCTTCTACTAACCTGTACCTTTTCAGGCATGGGATGATCAGATACAGAAGGATCTTATTTCAAGGTGCTCATTAAGATAAAAAAAATTCTTGACTTTTTAAAACTTTATATCCAAACATAATTACTTATTTATTTCCATGACTTATAGATTAAGCACACCTCATTTATTATGGATTCATTCATCTCTGAAATCTGTCCTTAACTTCATCCACTTCCTCTTGTTTCTTTAATATATATGTGGGAAGTGCTTCACTCCTTATTTATAAAGCCTGCTTGCTTTTCTTTGAGTAGAAGGCCATAGTCACTCATAATTTCAAGTCAATGTTAGAAATACTACTCTGCCAACTGTGTGACTTTGAATAGCTTGCAGACCCAGCAGAGCTGGAATGAAAAATACTTGTGAAGGAAGTCCATTCTGCTGTCTCTCAGAATTGCCCCATAGAGGCATTTAGCTATACAACAAATTCTTTTTCTCACTTTCCAGGAAACTCTTCCATAGTAGGAAATAAAGGAAAGAAGAAGAGAGAGAAGAAGGAAAAGGAGAAAGTACAGTGCATTGAGCAGTTGGAGAAGTGGGAAGAAAGAGTTTGCTGATGTTAGCGCTAATATTTTCCCCTGCCCTACGATGTTAAAAGTAATTTATCAAGCTGCACATACATTCAGATGTATTTCCTGGGGCTGGAATTCAGTGGTCAATCCAGTCCTACAACTCCCACCCACTAAGGACAGAATGACATTCTCAAAAGTTGTGCAGAGGTCATTGAACTCTCAAAGTGAGCTGAGGTCCTTGAAGCCTTTCTTCCTATAGTAGGGTCTGCCCAGGCCTCAGCTGGTGGAAAACAATACCCAGCTTCTGCTCAAAACTCCACCTGTCCCTGAGAAGCACTTCTGGGAGAAAACCCAAAACCGCAGTCAATGACACTGCTGCTCCCCATGTCAGTTCCAGTGTGGACCCAAGAGTGAGTTCTGGACAGAGGACTAGGTCTGCTAATGGAGCCTGTGTGGCTGCTGCTCCTAACTACTTCCCTGGCCTTTATATGTGAGGATGCAGGACATGTACCCAATGGAGGCAAATTTTTATTAGAGTGGCTATTCCAGGGATTATTAACAACTTGTAAAGAATGCAGTTACCACTTAGCCTGTTTTCAGTGCAATGCATTTTGCCTATAATTGAAAACAAATGTATGCTTAACTGTATGGTTGGATAAGCCTCATGATTGTGACTTGTTATTTCCATTAATTAGAACAACATGGGCTGGATTTTATTTGCAATGAAACAGTTATGACGCACTAGCAGTTGCAAAGAGGCTTCTTCACTTAAGGTTTGCCTTAGCACCAGTTGCTTGAGGCTGGCCACAGTGACTCTGCGACCACCTCTCCTGACCCCCTGAAATAATGACAGAATACGCAGATGTTCTTGCTTATCTTTATTTTAAAAGAAAAAAGAAACTTATCAGACTCCTTCCATTGGTGCAACAGGAAAGCCCCCAATGGTTGTAGCCATCTGAACATTTTAATCTTGATGACTTTCAGAAAAAAAAATCATATCCAGCTTTCAGGGGTCACTTGGGATCTGAATTGAGTGAATAATACATCTGTTTTTAACCATACACAATCATCAAGGATGGTTTTGGAATTTCTTGCCTTATATTGGATAGACCTCACCCTAAAGAATTGAGAAAATTTTATTTTATGTGAATTTGCTATAATTATATAACTTGTCTTCTGAAAATAACCTTTAGAGCCTAGATTTGGAAATATGCCATTTGGATTTGTTTTCCTAGTTAAATCTAATATCAAAAAGAGAATGCACATCTTTACCTTAATTTTATCATCTGTAATGCCCAGATAACACACTTACAGGGATATTTGAGACTGCAGGAAATAGCAGTGGGCAGGTCTTGAAATCTATAATAAGTGTTCTAGAGGTCAGGATCAGTGTATAAACAAAATATTCTTCTTGCCACAGTTTTATGAATTTGATCTGCAGGAACATATTTGGGGTAGTAGCTTTAATGCATATATCATACTGGTTATCATGAAACACTTATGACAGGCATGCAGAAACTAACCCGACCTCAGCTAGGGAGGATTGATGTAGTTTGAAAGGAAGGACCTAGAATCTTCGAGATGGTGAGCTGCCACGTTGTCTGCTCTTGGGTACCTGCCGTGTGTCTTTTTCCATTTGCCCTTCCTCTGGCTTCTCCCCTGCCAAGGCCAGCTAAGCCTTCCTGTGGGCATTTTTCTGCCTCATCTTGCTTGTGGCCCTTATCTTCACTGTCAAATGAAGACACATCTTTTAGTCTCCTAATACTAAACTAAACAGGAACATGAACCATACATGATATCTTCCAGATCCATAACATATGGCCATGGGAGATTCTAGCCCGAGGAACGCTGCCCGAAAAAAAAAAAATGGATAAGGGAAGATAGGACCTAAGAATTCTAAAATCAATGACATGGCTTTATAACACTAATCTCACTGGGCTGAGGCAAAATAGTGTTCCATTTCAAGAAACCAAGCTTGAGATACTAAAGGACAGCTCCAGACCAAATTGTGGCAACTCATCCTTTGTGAAACAACCCTCCAGTGTGCGTGGCATACAGGATCCCATCAGATGGCAGCAAGTTTGTGTTAGCTCATCAGTCACTCACTACTCTGACATCCTGGATGAGCACACTCTACCTCTGAGTGACTTGAGATGCTCCTGTTCCCTGCACACTCAGTGCTCTTGTGTGTGTGCACTTTGTAAAAGCTGTGGTCTTGGCTTGGGATCCAAATGGCTCTTTCTGTCATCGAAGCTCAGTGTTGTGATGGTGTAGTTCCAGACTTGCTTCCTCTAAACCTCACAAGGCCCCTGAGACCAGGGACTTGTGTTGCTCCTTTTTGTATTTTTAAAACTTAGTCAAGTGCTGGAAGAGTGTGTATTTATTGAATATGTATGTCACTGTCATCCAAGAGAGCTTTCTGAGATGCTGCGACTGTCCTATTTGTGCAGTGCAATGTGATAGCCATTAGTCACATGGGGGTATTGGCAACTTCAAATATAGCCAATGGGCAGCTAAATTTATTACTATAATTAATGTAAAAAGGGGGACCAGAGAGATAGCTCAGTAGAATCAGCGCTTACTTGGCAAGCTCAAGGGCCTGAGTTCAATCCCCAGTTCTGCCCAAAAAAAAAAAAAAAAAAAATCCTATAATTAATGTAACGAAACACATGTAAATAGTGACTATTTCATGGAATATATATATATATATTCACTAAGAAAATGGGAAAATGCCCAAAAGTCATTCTAAAAAAATAGTGTTTGGTAAGTACCATAAAAGGAGGTGGAGGAGAGAGGGAGGGAAGGGGAAGTGGATGAACAAAGAAACTGGGATGTGGTATGTTTGTGAGTGAGCTCCTCACAAGGAATGTAAATATGGACCACACACAAGCACTAATAAATTTTAAAAAATTAAACAGTAGTTCTATGACAAAGGGCTATTTTTGGCCCCAAAGAGAGACACTTTGGGTGAGAGGGGCTCATTCCTGCCTTGTGCAATGCTGAGCACAGCATCCTGCAGCCGGCTGGGAATCCAGAAGACACACACCTGCGTGGACTGTGCTTTCCATCCCTGATGTGCTCCTGCTTCTGAATGGTGGACACATTGGTTGGGGGGCTGGTTCCTATAAAAAAGATAATTTCTTTTGAGAAAAGACTCAAATGAAGTGGTCATGGCTGATGCAAGAGCAAATGAACCGCTCCTTGTCAGCTGAAGTAGCTGTCCTACGTGAGGCCAGGTTACAAGGCCCCTCCCTAGAGTGAGTTGTCTTGCCTTGGGCAAGTCACTCCCAGAAGGCCAGGGGCATTGCAGGGCAGCCAGAGAGACAGAGCGTGTCTGGGCTGGGAGGAAGAGAGCACTGCAGGGTCACCGGCTGGAACAAGCTGAAACCAAACACAGCTGGAGGTCATGCTCCATGCTTTCCAGATGCCTCTCTGGAACGGGTTCCCTTCTGTGACTCTATGAAAGGGGTGCTTAAAATAAGAGCGAACTCCTCATGGCTTCATGTGTAAGCTTGACTTCTTAGGCTCACCATGTGTGTGCTAGGATACACTGGTGGCCACCCTCTAGGGGCGCTCTAGCCATTCCTTCAGAAGATCCAAGGGATCTCTGGCTTAGAAGTAATCTTTGTGCAGAAAAGGAATTTCAGGAAAGACGGCTTCATTATATCCATAAAAATTTCATTGAGATTTAAAAATCAGAAAAGATTATGAACTGTAATTCTATTTCACATTCCACCTGCCCTGTTTTGTTTGTATGAAAAACCTAGGGCTGCGAGAACAAAGTGGATGTTTCCCAGGTCTGTACTTGATCAGTGGCAGGTGGTGAGAAGCAAAGAGGGAGCTTGCTGCTGCTCCTTAGAGACCCAGTCCCATTTGTCCCTGGTTCTCACCAGCATCTTTGGAAATTATGGCTCTACCTGTTCTGCACCTGCCTTGCCCATATCACCATGATGGCTCCAGTTACCACAAGATAGCATGGGCAACCTTATGCTTGGGTGAAGCCCAGAACTAACACAAAAGGTCTTTATGATTCCGCAGTGACTTACAGGAATCAGCAGAGGAAGAGCTAGCACACATGATCTGTGCATTTTCAGACAAATCAAATATTTAGTTAAGTCATGTTATCCACATACACACACATGAACACCCTAAAGTAGTTGTAGAGATAAAACAAAATGCTACTTTATTTAGGCATTAATTCATTGAAGACAATACATTGAAATATAATCACGATTGGGGCTGTGTAATTCAAAATCTCTGGATGACATGAGTTCTCATAAGAAGGTCTGAGCCTCAAAAGTACAACTATGGGGCTGGGGAGATAGCTTAGCAGTCTAATCACCCACCTGACAAGCTCAAGAACCCAAGTTCAATCCCCAGCACCACACGGAGTGACTGCCATAGAGACCCAGGAGCTCACATGCTGGCCACCAAAATTGGGCATAGTGATGCAAAGCTATAATCCCAGTGTTGGGGAGGCTGAGACAGGAGGACCACTATGAGATATTAATTAATTAAAAATATATTTTGAAAGTACATCTACTATATTTTCCTAGTTTGCAATGAAGAAATGAAAACAAGTTCAAATTGATTTGTTCTCAGTAAAACTCTTGCTTCAAATGCCATCTGTCTTCCTGGAGTCAGAGGAAGCTGTTGACAATTCTCAAGAGAAGGCAGCCAATCATACAGCTGAGAGCTCTGATTTTGACCCTTGTCTTCCCCTCCACTGCCACTTAGAAGGAGCACATGGTACTTTCTTGTGGAGGAACCGTCCAGCCTGGGGACATTGGCTTCTTCCTCAAGCAGATGTCTGGGGAATACAGCATCTTGCCAAGGCTGCAGTCAGTTAGTATGATGATGTTCTCTGAGAGGAAGGAGCCCTTGCCCAGGCTAGTCCTTGTGCTGCTGACTTCATGTCCCAGCAGGAGACAAATGGCCAGTGCAGTATGTCCGGTTCACTCATAATGAAGACAACATTTATTATGCTTTCTTCTTTGCTTATTCTCATGGGGATTTTTCATAAATAAAAACAAACATGGATTATGAATATAATAATCCAAATAGCTATGAAGATTTGAAAGATGTG
>NDGN011347953.1:0-20482 GCA_002564285.1 Tympanoctomys barrerae | reverse complement strand
CCTTCCTTTCTTCCTTCTCTCCTTTCCCATCCCTCCCTCCTCTTTCGCCTTCCTTCTCTGCTTCACCTCTCCCCTTGCTCTCCACCCCTTTCTCCCTTGTCTTTCTCCTTTATTCCTTCCTGCATCCCCTGCCCTCCCCTCCCCCTTCCTTCTTTCTCCTCTCTTTTCCTTTCTTTGCCTGAGTGCTGGGTATGTGCCAGCCTGGCCTTAGTGTGGGATGCTCCACAGATGCTGCCCATGGACCTCTGTCAAGAAAGGAGAGAAACCTGCAGCCCAAAAGGAACCTAGCCCTGAGTAGAAGTAAGGGCTGCTTTCTGAAGCAACAGCAGCTGTCCCAAGTGTAGAACCATTAGTTCTTTATTTCCCTGTCACTAATATTGCTGGCACTAAGAGCCAGCCCGTATGTGGGGATTGCTTTTTCTTTTACTCTCTTAGGAACTACTTTGAATACCTAGCAACCATACCCAGGATTTCTCCAAAGAGCTCAGTGGAGCCCTTGTGGCTGAGACAGCATCGCTCCCTCATCTTCGAACTCAGCCACTGCCTACAGCTGCGGGAGCCCACGCCCAACGCTGCAGGAGCGGTTATAGCCGCGGACTTAGGGGTCTGGCCTTATCACCAGAAAAAAAAATGTTGAGCAAGTTAAGACCGCTAGAGCCATGGGTCTGCTAATCCACAAAGTTACAGGAGCAGTGCTGGACTCCTGAAAAGTAATCATGACAATTATTTAATAGTTCTGATGCCACCCTGATAATACTCACTGGAAAATGCTTAAGTTAAAGATATTAACCAGTGTTTTAGAAATTTTTTTCTAAGAGCAATCTTTGCAAGTGTTTTCTGGTTGAATGTGTCAACCCCTTTCATTTCACTGAAAACACCTCATCCATGTGGAGCTGATTAATGGAAATTTCAACATAATCGCAATTAGACTGTTGGCTCAATGGGGAGAAACACACAGGAGAGCGTGGACACTAGTGATTGAAAACAAAGGCTGCAAAATCCAGAGACACGTCTGTCATTATGTTCTAGATGCTGATGCCTGTTGCCCGGGCCTGCCCCAGGAGTGCGCTTCCCCCCACTCACCCACCTCCGTCCTCCTTCCAGGGCTTCGGGAACCCGTCGGGCGAGTACTGGCTGGGGAACGAGTTCATCTTCGCCATCACCAGCCACAGACAGTACACGCTGAGGATCGAGCTGCTGGACTGGGAGGGCAACCGCGCCCACTCGCAGTATGACAGGTTCCACCTTGGCAATGAGAAGCAGAACTACAGGTAGGCAGGGCTGGGCTGGGCCTCCTGGAATTGGCAGCGGGCACTGGGCAGGTCTCTGCACCCGGAGCACGCAGGCAGGCAGGCAGGCTCGGCAGGGAGCTGTGCTGCCCACAGCAGCCACCCGGAACCGGGGGTCTGGCAAGGCAGGGGGGAAGAGGAGGAAAACCCTTCCTGTGCTCCGGCCATCACTGAAATGTAAAAATAATGATTTTAAATATTTGATTACCCTTCTAAATGAGCAACATGTACACTAGAAAAAAAATTAAACGGCTCAGGAATTTGAGTGTACGACTCTGTTCCTGGATCCCGCTTAGGCACTGGCCTTGTGGTGGTCGGTACAGTGCAGGGCTGGCTGCAGAGTCGGGCGTGCTCTGCTGCCGAGGAGCTTGCACGCCAGCTGGCTTTCCCCAGGATGGGGAGTCTCGCCGGAGTGATCACGGTTCTAAGGATTCAGGCAGCGCTTGGCGCTCAGCAAGCCCTGGGTGGCTGCGCAGCGCCATAACTAGTCAGAAAGACGGCGACCCCAGCTCCTACACCGTTTCTGAAATATCACAACATGGCTGCGAAACGCCCTGCTAAGCAGTGACAAAAGCCGAAGCCCTGTGCTTCTGCCCTGCCGGTGTGGCCGTCTGCTCCTCCTCGCAGTTGAACTGTGTCTGTTCCTCGTTTGTCTTTTCAAGATGTGCAGCCTTTATTTTAAATCTGCATCCCTTTCATGTGCAGCTCATTTTCCTCTGATAGACTGTGTATGGGCTTGGATCCTTGGAGACGTAATCATTTTCTCAACAAATAGTGATGATGTCACCACAACAGAAGATGCGAAGCAGATCTAAGGACTTGGTGGTCTCAGGAGGGGCAGCCAGGGTGGACTTTGTGGCAACTCGAGAAACCAAAGAAGAGACATTCATAAAAAGCAATGAAGTATACGAAGATGTGTTTCCAAGGAGGTCAATATTTGGAGGGCTTTATAACAAGGAAAACCACTGTCAAGCATCAGGGGTGCTCTTATGTAAATGTTTTGACCTGAAACTTGAGACAACATGAAACTTGGCTCCCGACAGACAGCTCGACAACAGCACCAGCAAACAACTAGTCTGCGCTTTTTCTAGGCTCCTGGAGAATTTGCTTTGGCTCGTTTCCAAAATGCTTCTCAGTTCCGTGTGAGTGGTTGTGTGTGTGGGTATCGTGCATGGGTGTGTGGGTGTGATGTGTGCAGGCATTTGTGGTGTTGGGGCGCAGAGCAGGGGCAGGTTGGCTGAAGGCTCCGGGCGTGGGGTGCACGTGGTTCCGGCCCAGCGTGAGGAGAGGGTGCCTCTTTCCATTCACGTCTGCGATTCTGGCCCTCGCCCGCATGCCCGCATGCCCCCGTCAGCATCTGACGCGGGATCAGGGTGTGGGCCCCACTTTGCTTTCTTGAGAGACTTGTATACCTTGAGGCTCAGATTTATAACGATAGAAGGAACTTAACATTTTCATCTCAAACCTCTAGCTTAGGAGGAGAAAGGTGAGGCCCAGAAATACATAATATTTTTTTCCCAAGGCAGGAGAAAGCCTGGCGACCCCACTTGCTTGCCGTGGTTTTCGCGGAGTGCTACTGTGAGGAAGTCGGGGATCCAGCCTGCTCCTGCCTGCCCCTGCTGGGCCCGCGGGAGATCCCTCTACGTGAAGCCTTCTCCTGCGTGATTTGGCCGCAGGTGGGATGCAGGCCTCCCTGAGGCACGGTGCTGGCGGCCGAGAGCACGGCTGCACCGGCCAGCCCCGGCTCCCACCTGGCTCCTCCTGTCCTGCCGGCCTCTGCCTGGAGGGGTCCGCCTCTGTGCTAGGACAGCGCTGTGCACAGCCCAGGCAAGCCGTGAGCGCTCTCCTGGCCCAGACGCTGAGCCGTGCTCCGGCCGGCAGGTCGTTCTGAGCCGGTCGCTAGCTGGGGACCTGCGTGCCCACTGCCACGTGCAAGGCAGAGGGGGTGGGGGTGGGGGGCTCCGTGCTGACGACTTCACTTGGATTTGCGTAACTCTTCGCGCCGTGCTGTAATGTTGGACAGAAACAGGACCTCGCCTGCTATCCTGCGCGGCACAGTCAGCCAGGATCTGGCGCCGTGCTGTAGGCGCCGTGCTGTAGGCCCGAGCTGTAGGAGCCGCTGCCCCGGCCTCTCTGTGCTCCTTGCGCCGAGCTGTAGGAGCCGCTGCCCCGGCCTCCCCGTGCTCCTTCCGTGAGCGGGGCCAAGTCCCGCGGCGATGTGGGTCGGAACAGAGCCCTGGGCCGCAGATCCAAAGGTCATCGAACGGGTTGTTAAATAAGGCATAACTGTAATAGCTTGTGCCTAATGAAATTATTTTTACATGTCAATTAGTTACTGCTTCTTTTGTCTTTAGTGATAGGTATTACTACATGCATTTTAAGAATGGGAAACCAATACTGATCCATTCATTTGCTCAATTCAGCTAAATTCCAAATTAAACTCAATACTAAGGAATTTGCACTGAGTTTTGTTAATTTTACAGAGTTTTTCATTTTCCATATATTTCCTCTTTTGAATTAAATTCAGAAGTTTTCTTGTTTAAAAAAATCAATCTTAGAAATTATGTTCTGGAAATCCTTTTAGCTGTGGTCATAATATACAGACTTAACTTTAAAATGAAGAGCAGATAACCATTCCTATGCCTTAGTGTGGCTATGTGTTGTGAGTGGGCAGATGAGCGTGTGTGTGTGTGTGCGTGTGTGTGTGTGTGTAATACACACATTTAACTTTCATCCTCTAAGGAGACTTCATTTTATTTTATTTTTATTTTTGTGGCATCAGGGATTGAACTCAGGACCCTGTGCTTACCAGGCAAGCACTTACTCTACTAAGCTATTTCCCCGGCCCTTTGAGGAGACTTCAAACAATTTTCACAGATAAGAAAGAAGGTCCACAGAACCCGAGGGGAGTGGATAAGTGACAGTGGTGGTCTAAGGGTGTGGCGGTCGCCCTTTCACATGAAGTAGAGCACAGCCGGTGTAAGATTGTGAAGCGCCTCCTGGGGATCTCGTCCTGGCAGGCGGCGAAGCCTTCCCCCCTCTGGCTTGGTGTTCCTGAGTTTCTTCTCTGTGCTACCGCTACTGCTGGGCAACTTTCCGGCCAATCTTGCTGGGTTCCTCCTCTCCTAAACGCGCAGACACGGTTCAGAGCCCCGCAGGTCAGGGCCGGGAGGCCCCGAGGCTCTGTGTGCCTGGCCACGCCTCCCTACCCCAGGCCCCGCCCCAGTTCTGCCCACCTGTTTTTGTGACTTCATTTCAGTAGCTGCATGCAATTCCCCCAAGCCCTTCATGCCTTTCCTCATGCCATATGCTCGCCCTTCCTACATTAACCCACGTGATCACGTAGATGTGTCTTAAATCTTTTCTAGTTCCATGGACTTTGAATTCTTTGCTGAGCAAATTTATGTATCTCTAATAAACACTTGAAAGTGTCCATTACGGGTAGAGTGCAGCGGCATTTTAATTTTCATGAAAGCTTTGTTGGTCCCAAAACAAAGTTGAAAAACAATAGTCACCACCAGTACAAACAGTACTGAAATATAATAAGCTAACTGTAGCCTTTCAGAGATGTTCTAATCAATTGGAAAAAGCCCTGAAATAAGAATCGGAGTTGCAGACCCTTGAGGAAATCTGGCTTTCTCATCAGTAAAGCCAAAGTGGCTGTACTGGTCATGGTCATTCAGGAGGGCAGGTATGAGGAATGCCGTGGGCAAGAGGCTGAAGTGAATGCACAACCCCAGCCTGGAAGACAAGCCAGGGCTCACAGAGAAACCGAAGCCACCAAACACACCAAGTCAAAGGAGCAGGACAGGGGTGCTCCACAGAACGTGGTCACTGTGCTGTGGCTGTTACCTATAGCCGCATTGGGTGGTGGCCCACGGCAGGAACCCATCTGGATGCCTCTGCCCTGAATGTCACCTGAGCCGCTGCTTCGCTGCTGCCACCCCGCTCTCACCTGGACTTCCCTGTGGGCCACATGGAACTCAGAGCTGTGCCAGGAAGGGAACTCTGAGCACCGTTCCCAGGTTACCTCAGGCGCCTGGGCACAGACCAGCTGTGCCTACGGCAGGTCACACGTGACCTTTCCACCCAGCTTTCTCATCCAAGTGGGAGCATTGCCTCTAGCCAGAAAGATGTACAAGCATGCTGTGTGTTTGGTAAGCTTGGATGCCACATAAATATGAAAGATACTTAGATTTTTAAATTTTCATGTTTATTACACTAATACATTTATAATTAATCCACTGACACTTTAGTGGTACGATCTGCATCGTTAGCCCTCTTCGCGGTCCCCCAAATCTCCTTGGTTGTCTGGTTGCTCCCTGGATGCAGGATGGACGCCAGGGGCACGCACTGCAATGTGGCATTGCATTATTATAATTTAAGAAGTCAGATTTACCAACTGGAAATAAATTCAGTTACATCATTTTCAAGAAGGAAAATGAAACTGCACAAAACTTCCAGTTTTAATGTAAAAAAGAGTTTTAATGAACACATTTCACTAGAGAGTTATTCTAGGTCTTAGGGTCAATTTTTTCCCCAAAGTTCATTAAGTTTCGCTTTAGTAGGGGATCTTGTATCAGAGACAATTAAGTGAGTCACTTGTAACTGATAGAAAATTTGAACTAGTTAAGGCTGAATAATAATGTAACAATTTATAATGCCTATCACAACTGTGTTCTGGCTCTAATCCTTGTCATGCACATTTGTGGATATTCATATTATATATTTTCATATGATTTATTGCATAGAAATGAATTTGAAAGGTTAAAGCCGACTAGTTGAAACCAGGCATGGTGATGTGTGTGTGTATCCCCAGCACCCAGGAGGCTGAGGCAGGAACGGGGCCATGAACTCAAGGCCTGCCTGTGCCACACAGCAAATTCAAGACCAGCCTTAGCTGCATAGCGAGACCCTGCCTCAGAAATTGAAAAGCTGTCAAATGCTTTTTGGGGAAGAAGTTTCCACTGGAGAAGGTGAATGGAATATTTGGGCAAAAATTGTAAAAACAACCTTGAAAATAATTTGGCCATTAAATATTGTTTTTGCACAAGGGTTGTTGGGGCCAAGTTCCTCATTGGGAAGGAGCTGGCGGAATGTGTAACACTGTACTGGGAATCCAGAGGCCAGACCTCTGGATTCAGAGCTGGAGTCACTTGTCCGAATGACCTTGGACAAGCTGCTTCACTCTTCCAGCTCCCAGATCCTCAAGAGTAAAAGGAGGACGTAAATCTGAGGTTCTTCCAACTGCACAACTCAGCTCTTCTTTAATCATTAAAGTACTCTCATGCCCTGATGTATTTCAAGGACAAAACAAAATCATGTTGGGTGAAACAGTTTCTCTTGAGCATCCCATGTAAATATGAGCTCTGCAATTTTGTAGGAATTGGAAAATTCGTCTCACTTTTCTTGGTGAAATAGTTCTCATTTCTCTGGCTCTCTGGCTCTGTGGCCCTGCCTGGACCCAGCAGCAGATGATGTCGAAATACTGAGGAAAGTCATTTTAGCAGCAGTTTGGGGGTGCAATGGTTGAAAAACATGGAGAGTCTGCTGGCTGCTTCTTCCTCTTCAGTCTCTACTGCAGGCTTTCACACTCAAGGGTTCCAGTAGTTTTATTTGAATTTTACAAATAATGTATCTAGTTTGGTAGGCATATTATTTTTACTGAGCGTGTGCGTGTGCATGTGTGTGTGCATGTGCGGGTGTGTGTGTGCATGCACGAGGTTACTTCCTATAATCTGGAAGGGATTAACACATTCCTGCCAGTTTTTTAAAATTAGTTTTATTAATGAAAAGAACAATAAAAGCTCCTCAGTCTGCCTGTCCTCTGGTGGCTCAGGGGACACACAGTACGCCCCTGCTAGTGTCCTGAGCAGGTAGAGTTTTGTACCTCTGCCAGGAGGAAACACTGACACGTAGCTGCTCGCCAGCTCTTACGGGGTCACTGTGCACCTGCTGGGGTCAGGAAGTTCTTTGATTTTCATGCAGATCAATGTCTCTCTCCAGTCTGGAACTCTTCAGGGCCAATGAACACAAAGATGCTGGCACTGTTCCGCGTCAGGATCCCAGAGGGGTCCTGCTAAGGAAGCAGCAGCGGGACTCAGAAACCTGCACCCCACAGACTCACCGCCAGCTCCCCTCTGGGAAGCAGCCCTAGACTTCCTATGACTGTCACCTGTCCCGGGTCTCCTGTGGGTGCACAGCTGTGTGACAGCGCAGGCAGGCCTGGCAGGAGAGGCCACCAGGCAGTGAGGGCACCATGCAGGGGATGGGCGGTCACTCCAGAGACACAGAGGGTGCGGAGGAGAGCTGGTGGCAGGGCAGGCTGGGCATGGAGCAGCCGGCATTCCTGAGCCATGGGCAGGCAGGGGTGGGCAGGGCAAAGCCCACGGCTGGGGGGAAGAGGACAAAGCCATGGGGCCCACGGGCCGTGCCTGCTTTGGACCTCCCAGTGCTCACAGGGACAAAGTGTGTGGAGGGAACTCAGTGTCCTCCAGGGACCTCAGGGCCACATAGTTCATGTTAGTGCTCAGTTGTAAAATGAAATCTTAGAAAAGGAAAGGAACAAGGCAAGAACTTTGTATTTACTTATTTTACTAAAAACAGATACTTTCCACAATATATATCTCTGAACTTTGGTAATACAGTTTCATTGGTGCAAATCTCATGAATAAAATATGTATCTTATTGTCCAACAGAGAGTGCTCCATCAGCAGGAGCAGATGCGGCCAACGGTGTTGCATTGGGGCCACCGGTCCCTTTGGACAAAGAATCTCTATGGCGATATATATATATATATATATATATATATATATATATATATATATGAAAATTGAGCCTGTGGCTTCACACATTAGTAGTCAGGTGCTCTCCCACTGAACTATTTCCCAATGCTTTTTTTTTTTTTTTTTTTTTTGTATTTTANTAGGTAAGGTTTTACAGGGTGTTCAGGGTCTCACTACTAGATTAGACTTGTAGTGATTCACCTGTTTACAGCCTCCCAAGAGCTGGGATAACAGGCACACGCCACCATGCCCAGTCTCATCTGCCATCTCAGCATACCCCAGGGGGCCAGGGCCGGCACGGCAGGCCCGGGGATCAAACCCCCAGACCCTCTTCCTGCTTGCAGGTGCTTTAATCCACTGAGCTATTTGGCTGGCCCTTCCCAAATCCTTTTTAAATTTTACTTTGAGACAGGGTTTTACTAAATAATCTAGACTGGCACTGAATTTACAGTCTTCCTGCCCGACCTCCCTAGCAGCTGGGCATGCACCACCATACCTCACTGACTTCACCTGTGTTTTGAACCTTTACAAGCTTCCTATCACTGAAAAACATGCTTTTGAAGCAGAAGTCACTTGTGATGGGGTTCCCAGTACTGAGAGCTCGACACCCAAATGGTTGGTAAGCTCCTTTGGACAGAGTTTGTGATGACACTGAAAATGCATGTCATCAGAACTTGGTGAGTGAAACTGTACAGGTGGGACATGCGCAAGCAAGGTATGCACAAGGCGGTCACACTGGGATCAGAAAGCGAGTGAAGCCAGATTCTCTAAGCTGAACCTGCACATAACTCCAGCGGCAAAGCTTGCTTAATCACAGCAGAGTCTCAGCACCGGCACTGGCGGGGGCACCGATAAGCAGGCATCGAGGCGTAGGATGCAAGTGAAATGATGTCCTCTCCCTAGCACAACGGCTGCATCAGCGCGCACAGATTCTGGTGCTTCTTCCATGACCCAGTACTGCCAGACAAAAAGGACACCAAGTCAGGAAGCTTGGAGGTGACAAGGTCTGCAGAATCAGAGAGGCTGGGGGATGACCTGCAAGGATTGTCGCCCTAAGGTGGGTGAAGCAGGGAAACACACCAAGCGTGGCTGGATTCAACCCATAAAGCATCTTGCTACACAACACAAAGATCATGGAGTTCTGAAAGACTGGGGCTTGGTGGGCTTGGGTAAATAGCTGAATGAGAGGATTGTTATTCACGTGGTGTCCAGGGCCAAGGTGAGTGGACATTAGGCTATGCCCTTGTCAGCAAAGCAGCTGTTTGTCCTTGTTCATCTCACACTGGGCGGCTCACACAGTTACTGTTGACCTACCTTCCCTGCACACGGTCACTGTTGCTTAGGGCAGTCTGCATCCTTGGGTTTCTCTTTTATTACCATTGGAGTGCTTGTGCTGCACAAAGCCGTCCTTCTAAGGTGCTGCTGCCCTATTTCGTCCCCATGGCAGTGTTAGGAGGGCACTGCTGCTATGAGAGCTTTGTACTGAGGGGCGCCTGACAGTCAGGAGGGCAGGAGCCCACATGGGGAGCCGCGCCGTGCTGCACGCCTCTCAGGGCTCACTTGTGCTGAGTGTGCAGAGAGGTGAGAATTTCCATCATACTCACTGGCATATTCTTGACTTCTCTTCCTTGCATACTTACGCTACACGAGCCACCAGCTCCTGCTTGAGATTTCTGCGTGGGTATCTGTGCTTCTCGGCTGTATCCTAAATTGTGGCTTCGTCCATCCATCCAGGACCAACTGTGCCCCCCTCCTTCTCACAGCCTTCCTGTCTGAGATGTCACCAGAATTTCTGCGAAAGCAGAGCACTGTCACACAGCCACCTGCCAGGTCCCTTCCGAGAGCACTCCAGGCTCGCTTCGGGGATGTCCCGGTCACTCCCTGACACATGTGTACAAGCTCTTGCAAGTGAGTCCATGGTTTGCTTTGCTTTGGGGCCAGTCAGGGAGAGAGCCACCTCCAGCCTGTGAGCGGGCGTCCGCCACAGCGAACAGCCGGACAGAGCTTCTGTAGCCCATCGTGAGGAAAGCCTTGCGCCTTCCTCTGAGTGCTTCTTCTCTAAAAAGAACATAAAATGTTGGAGGCACATTCAAAACATAAATGCTGGGTTCCAGAGAAAGCTGTGTGGTAGAAAGGACGTTTGTGCAGATGTGAGGTCCTCCAGGAAAGGCGGCTGCTTCCTTGCTCCAGTGGGCTCGGTATTGACTTCAGCAGGTCACTGCACGAGTTACTGCGTCTGCAGGAAGTCACGCGCTCATTCCATACCTAGCAGCAGAGTGACCCAGCGTGATATGGACAGGCTGTGCATCATCAACACCGAGCGGATCTCAAAACAGGAGAGAACAGTGCCCAGGGCCTGGGACGCTACGAGATCACTGCACTGTTGGAGCGGAACATGGCCACACACGAGCCATCGCTGCAGACGAGAAAGCTCTGGTTGTAACCTCAGTGCTCAGTGCGCAGCTGGCTCCATAAATGCTTACTGAATGCTTGCTGTGCATGTGGAGGAGCCCAGGATGGCTGAGGCATGAACAGTTCCTGCTAAATATCACGATCTGGTGAGGAAGACCAGGCTTGTATATAAATAGCGATGCTGCGACAGGAACAGCGGCTGTGCCATGATGGAACGACTTCTCCGTGCAACGACAGCACAAAGGAGAAGGCGGGGCTGACCTGTGCAGTGTCTGAGCGGGGCTCCCAGTGGCTGGCCTTGCTTTGTGAAGACAGAGAGGGGCGAGCTCCCTGTAGCACTAGTGCGTCTGCACTGTCCTGAGTGAAGGGTGAGCGGTCACCCGGCAGGTGTCACTGTGAGCACTTAGCGGGGCTCTTGGCTGTCAGGGGGCCTAAGGCGGGACCCCAGCCTCCCGCATACTGAGATGAGTTTACCCCCCCCCCCCTTACTTTAAGGCTTATAGCTGTAGTGACTTTCAGTGTGGCAGGTTTAATTATTCGGTCCCTATCCACTTAACGTAGGAGTATTTTCTGAAAAACAGAATTTCACCTTCAAATACACATAGGAACAAGTGACTAGATACAGTCTCGGGCGGCTGGCCCAAGTGAGCGCACTGTCGGCTTCTCACGAGGCCGCCCCACCACAGCCGCGCTCCTTTCCTTCCCCTCTTTTCTTTCCTTCTCCATTGTTGCTGCGAGAGAAGTTTGAAGATCAGCTGTGCTGGAAACTTCACAGCCGCTCACTGGGAGCTGCTTTCTCATCTGGTGCCCAAGCGCAGCCACCGCGGCCAGTGAGGCCCATCTCCTCCACCCTAGCACACGGCTCGAAGTCTGTGGCTCTGCTTTCCCTTTTGCCTCAACCAATTATCTGAGTGCCTCAGCAATGCTTCCGTAATGTCACACATAAGTTCGGCATCAATGTGGTGACCTCCCAGGAGTGGGGGACCACCAGGATGCCGAAGAAGGGGTAACAGCCCAGCCTGGAAGCCGAGCAGGTCAGAAGCCCTATGCTGATCAGAATGTCACATGCTGACCCTTTCCTTCCGGGAGCCTACAGAAAGACAACACCATTGTTTTCCGCACAGAAATACCATCTCAGTTTTCAGCAAATAATGCCACCATATTCTTCAAATTCAGGGGACAGTGTGCTGTGGAGCTGTCTGGGTTAATGGCGCCCACTCCACCCAGCACATGTGGCACTGAGCAAAGATGTCCTAGAAGGACATATCAGAGCATATGTTTCCAGGTTTGTACACTAAGTATCACCAAGATTTGATTTATTTATATTTCTTTTGGTGCCAAGAATCAAATTCAGGACCGTGTGCTTTCCAGGAGGGCACTGCCACTGAGCTATATCCCTGGCCCCTCCCCAAGATTTTCTTGACCTTGTGTGGTGACCCCAGCTAATACTATTGAATTGTATGTTTTAAAAATAGCTGAAAGAATAGAGTTCTCACTCTCACACGTAACAATGGACATATTCATCATCTTGACTGAGTCTCTGATTACCTGTAGGTCAGAACATCCCTACGTGCCCCCATTTGTCAACTGAATGAAGTAGTGAAGCAGCGAAGAGGCTTCAAGTGGGAAAAGACTTCAGCCCAAATGTCATCACTGAACGTGCTACTCTTAGCAGGCTGCATTTTTGGCCTCTTCCTTGGTTTTTCCCCAAATGTAAAGTGCTGCTGACTTTTCAGCAGCCCTGCCTGCCCGGGTATTTTCTCAGCAAACTGTCAGGCTGCACAGGTGGAAGCCTCCGCACCCCTCCCGAGCGTCACCCTGCGTCGGTGCGTGCAGGAGCCGGGTCCGGCTGGGCGCGCTGCCCCTTCACTGGGATTTACATGCACGTCACTTCCTGGTACCTCCCACCCCACGCAGTTGCACATCCCCCTCCAGGTCACAGGGTGCTGTGGCAGGGAAACAGCTGTCACCTGCTGTCACACGCTGACCAGCGCACTGGCGCACCCATCTCTAAACAGGCATGGAGCGGCGCGGGAAGGGTCAGCGTAGAATGTGCATGGAAAGGCACGTGAATGGTCCCCCCATCTGCGTCTCCCCTCGCCTCACCTCTGTGGACTCCCTCAGCGCAGTACAGTGGCCTCGATGAGTGAATGACCCCTGTCCAGGTCCAACGAATTAAGATTCAGGGATCTAGGCCGGCAAGGTGGCACACCCCTGTGCTCCCAGTACTTGGGAGGCTGAAGCAGGAGGATCGTTGTGAGTTTGAGACCAGCCTGGGCTACAAAGTGGGCTCAAGGCCAGCCTGGACTTCATAGCAGAAGATTCTGGGGTCAGTCGCCCAGTCTGGGTAGCTATTCTCGGGGCAAGAATAGCTAGAGAAAACTTCCACCTGTTTCCCTCCTGGACACTCACTCAGTCTTCTCCTCACCCCAATGCCCACGGTGCCGGGGTTCCCGCGCCGCCTCCTGTCACTCCTCTGCCCTGGCTGAAACCCTGTCATCTCTTTCTTGGACCCTGGAGAAATGAAGGCCAGGCTCCACCAGTGCTTTGGGCCTGCGAGGCCTGGTCCTTGCTGCTGTGCTGGCCTCCTGCACCTGGCCGCCGAGGCCTGGGGCTTCCCCAAGGTGGCGCACAGCTGCACCCCGGGCCTTCCGGGTGCTGCCTTGTCTTTCGGGGCTGCTTCTCACTCCTCTCTCGAGCTTCCCACGGCCATCGCTCTGTTTCCGGGATTCACTTCTTTAGAGTTTACAGATCAGCGAGATTACGGCGTTTCCATGCCTGGCTTCCGCCTCTCGGCCTATCTGCAGTTCTTTCCGCACAGCGGCGGGTCACCCCATTTCCTTCCCTCGCAGGCCGCACAGCTCTGCACTGTGGACCTGCACCGCACTTTCTGGTCCCCTCCGCACTCGGGGCGCTCAGGTTGCTTCCTTGTCTCGCTGCGGAAGGCGCTACACGAGTGTGAGTGCAGCGTCTCCCATGTCCCTCTGGCGCTGGAGCAGCGAATCAGCAAGGCCATTTCCGAAAATAGTATGAGGCTCCCCCGCAGTAATGGAACTAGAACAGCAGCGGTCCAGCTGCCCAGCGGGGCCTCCGGGCTTGGCTTGTTTTTTTAAATACATACAGTCATGAATTCTTTTTGCCTCAGTCACCTAAAGAAAGAGCTGCCTGCTATGAGGCTCCCACCGCAGCCCTCGCGCTCACCGCTCAGAGCGTGAGCAGTGGGTCCCGCCTCTGGAGGGGTGCACTGTGGCCAGCCACCATCTGCTGGAGTCCGACTCTGAAGGAGCTCAGTCTGTAAGGTCCAGGCCCCGGCGGCTGGGGCATCGCTGCGGCGGAGGGGTGCACACCTGGCTCCGGCCCTGTGCTCCCCAGACAAGCAGCTTCCTCGCCGCAACGTGGCTGTGTGGATGGAATCTCTCTTGCGAGACCGCGAGGCCAGGCCCCACGGTAACCCTGCCATGGCTGAGTGGGACCCCCAGCTCGCTGGTGCCCGTAAGGGTGCGCGTGGGCTCGGGACCCGAGGGTCTCTGGGAGGGATCATGCTAAGACCTCCGGGCAGATCTGGAAGGCGATGATGTCGAACGTGACGTTTCCCAGGACAGCAGCATGTCAAGGGCTCCCTAAGTCTTCCCCAGGGAGACCCGTCCCCTTGGGGCAGGCACAGCCTGAGTGAGCTGGCACGTGAGAGCAGCGGAGTAAACAAGCCAAGCCCGCTGCCCTGCCTCACCAGTGACCTTTAGCCTGCTTCCCAGAGCTGAAAATAGAAGCTGGCCTTAGAGTCGTCTGCACTCCTGCTAGCAGCTCTACCCCGCATCCTACCAACAAAACCTGGCTGGTCTTTAAGTATATGATTTGCTCGGACTCCGGGTTTTCTGTAGCACATGAGGTCCAGGGTGTCCTAGCCACCTGGGCAGCCCTAGGTCAGCCCCTGCGCTCCCACTGCAGGGTGTGAGCACCCTGCTCCGGGTGGCACTTCAGCCTAGCCCTCTGGGATGGAAACTGATCTCTACCCACAAACCCCTGCAAGGGCTCAGGAGCGGTGGGGCCCCTTCTCTGGGTGGGGTCACTTTCGTCTTGGACACTGCTCTGGGAAGCAGGAACCATGGGGCAGCATCTGCCCTGACGCTCTACAGGGTGTTTTCTTCTGAAATGAGTACCTGTGATAACGAACAACCCACAGACTTTGCGTGTGTGTGTATGTGTGTGTGCGTGCATGTGTGTGTGTGTTTTCTTTTGGTACTGGGAATTGAACTGAGGACCTTGCACTTGCCAGGCAGGCACTGCGCTGCTGAGCTACATCCCCAGCCATAGTCCTTTTTTGAATCCTGCGTCATCAGCGAACTATGACTTTATATGCAGTGAGAGAAACGCCTTAGAGTCTTACCTAACTTGATCTGGAGTCTGCCTCCCTCCCTCCCTTCTGTCTCTTTTATTTCCTTTTTTCTTCGGACTTTCAGTTCAGAGAGCCATTTGGTTAAAGGACTGAGTTCAAAGAACAGAGAAGATGCTGAGAAACTTAAACATCCTGCAGCTGGTCCTTGGGTTCTGCCCTGTTGTGCGTGGCTGACCTCCTCCCCGTCTGCCTGTCCCCTGCAGGTTGTATCTGAAAGGCCACACGGGCACTGCAGGGAAGCAGAGCAGCCTGGTCCTGCATGGTGCGGACTTCAGCACAAAGGACGCGGACCACGACAACTGCATGTGCAAGTGCGCGCTCATGCTGACGGGAGGTGAGTCGCGTGGGCGGTGTCTTCCCTGCTTGCAGGGAGGAAGAGCGGCCTGGAGGCCTGTCCTGCCCTCTGTTCACGGGCTGCCCCTCGGCAGCAACAGGAGGGGGACGTGCCGAGCCTCACCCACCGCACCCCAGCAGCCCCGCTATCTAATGTTCATGGTGCCTGAGTGGGGAGAACAAAGCCTAAGGTACAGCACATGCTACGGGATCTCACACAGTGCTTCAGGGAACGTGGAGAATTTAGTGACGTGGAAGGAGAACTAGAGAAGGGAGGTGCAGCTCAGACCAAGGGAAGGCGTCTTTCTCCCGCTACCCATCCTCCCTGGCTTCCTGCCTTTATTTTTTGCAGCACTGGGGATAAACCCAAGGATGCTCTACTACTGAGCTACATCATCACCAGCTCTTTTATTTAATTTTGATTTTTTATTTGAGGATAGGGTCTCCCTAAATTGCCAAAGCAGGACTCAATTGTAGTCATCCTGCCTCAGCCTCCAGAAGCCCTGGGCTTGGAGGGACAGCTGTGGAGTCCGGTCCCTGCCATGGGCCTCCCCTGGAACTGTCCCACCCCCACCCTCACACCTGTGCAGATGCCTTTTCCAGTATTGGGAAGCCCAGGGCTGCTGACCTCAGCTCTATCATGCCCTTCTGCCAAAGCTTCAGCGTAGCATTTACCTTCACAGCCAACCTCGCGAGTATTTAAACTCTCCTCAGGACTTGCATAATCTCCTCTCCCCCAAGTGCACAGACAGTTGCTACTAATCTCCCATTGCTTAACAGTGTGGTCCCCACAGGTTCTTCAAGCATTTTTCTTCTCATTGCCTGCTTGATCTCATCAACAAAGCTGTCAGTCAGTAGCTTTACATAAAAACAAAAAGACGACTATTCCAGCTCATGCCCATTTTGATGTTGCAGTACGGCTCCTCTCGCCCGTGCCTGCTTTCTGGGCAGCTTTGCTCACTGCTCACATGTGGTGCTGCTGATGCCGGGTCCCGTCTCCTGGGCATGGCGCATGCTCCAGGGCTCTCCCTCCTGTCTAATGATGGAGTCAGGGAAGTAGACCTCCTCCTTGGACTTAGGGTTTCATTTCTGCCTTGCATGACTGAACTCTGTCACACTCTGTCATCATAGTCCTTCCTGGACACAGTCCCTCAAACCCAATAACTACATAAGTTGTGGAGAGAAAATTCCACTTACTGCTTGGCTGGAATCTTCTCAGCAAGTGTGTTTCTGTCATGAACACCGTTACCCTATCGAATGTCGCTTTGAAAGAGTCCAGGGCTTGCAGAGCCATTCACTTGTTCTGAAAGGCTGAAATGTGGGATTTGATGGCCAAGAACTGAAAACCGTGCAGGTGAGCGGCAGTGCTGTCCAGGGCCTGGCCCTGAGCTGGGGCTGCGCATTCTGCTCAGCAACCCACCTCAGGCCTGTCAGGTTCCCTCTGAAGGTCTGCTGCTGGACGCCGTCCCCTCCTCTGAACCCTGAGTCCCACCTGACTGCACAGGGTTCCTCAGCAGGGGCTCCCAAGCCACACGCTCCGTCCTCCTCAGTGAGAGCTGTTGCTCCCCCTTCCCTTCTGCTCCTCGTTTCTCATAATAGGAATTGAGGGCAATGTCAGAGTTGTCTCGCTTCCCTATTGCGAGCACTTTCCTTCCGGAACACGGACAGACCAGGGTTGGGGTTGCAGTATTGTCACCCTTATCTACAGAGACCAAAAGCTAGGAGACAGAGAGGCTTAACTGAAAGCAGACGGCATTTCAAGCAGGCCTGAAGTGGAGCATTTGGATCTCACTCTTTCCTCTGACCAGTGTAAGGCATTTTAATGAGCACCTACTAATGAGACCAAGTTCCCTGAGAAACAAGCAGGTGGATCAGAGCTTCTCACTCCTGGGAGAGATTGTCATCCCAAAGTGAATGATAAATGGCATCATCCAGGCAAGTCCTAGCCTGGGAAGAGTCAGGTTCAGGAGCTGTGGCCACCAAGGGGACCCCCAGGGAAGGGACAGCAGGCTGGTCCTCATGCGTGTCCTGTGCTTGTGGGTCCAGTAAAGCCAGGCTCCTGCATCTTTTTCTGGTTCTGTGGTCCTAACATTTCATGCACTCCTGGTGGCTGCTGGTAGAAAGCCAAAGGGAATGTTGCTTTGCAGCACGTAAGTGACAGTTCTGTTGCTCAGCGCCAGCACTGAATGGGATGCCCCAGTGTGCATCAGTGCACACAGATGGCACAGGCTCACCCTGCTGTCATGTGCTCACTCCTGCCTCAGAGAGCGGGAGAGCTCCTGACCAGCAAAAGGCTGCAACCTCTGTGCTTCATGGGCAGCACCGAGGAGCACACATGCACCTCAGGTGGGAAACGGTATGTGCATTGTGGAAGCCGGCTCTGACCAGACACTTGTGGGCACAGACAGCCACATACTACACCTGTGTGTGCATGAGGAAGGGCGATCAGTGTGGGAAACACCGCCTTCACCCCTCAGCAACCGATGTGGGAAACACCACCTTCACCCCTCAGAGGGCGCCTGCTGCATCCTCCTAGACAGTTGGTTTCATTCCATCAGACTTAGCAGTCTGATCTACCACTTGTCAGCAGACAGTGAAAATGGAATTTCATCTACTGTGTGCTCTGCTGTAGTTTATATAAATTTATTGTATATAAAATAGATATGAAAAAATTAGGAAAATTAAAATTTATTGTATCGTGTCATTCAAGTGAACTTATATTCTACCAAAACATGTTCCTGACAGTACATTAAGACTGTGCAAAACAAATGTTTTAAGTCTGTTTAAGTTACACCTTGAAGCAACAGTGATTGCAATTGTACTATCTAATTATTAATTGCAGAAAGAATTATGCCTGAAAGTCGGCCGTGAAACATCATTACTAGAGCTTGCTGACAACAGCGACGGTGTTCTTGGCACCCTCTCCTGCTTGAGTTCCCTTTAGTTTGGGGTCCACGCTTAGGATAAAATGTAAGAGCTCTGTAAGGTGTGGCCTCCTTTCTTCCACAGAAAGAACCCTAAACCCGTTTCTCTTCCCAAGCCTGAGCCATGTCAGCTGACAGGAGGCTCTGAACACATAGGGGACGTCCCTAGGTGCAGCTCCAGGGGGACAGGACAAAGCTGGCCCAGCATCTGCTGTGCGCTGGATCTGCCCCGCGGGTGCAGCAGGCCAAGTGCTGCCTGCCCGGCCCACTCTCTAATCTTGCAATGAGGGGAAATGAAAGCAGCTGCGTGCGCTGGGGTTTAGAACAAGGAGTGCACACGCATGCCGCGTGGACAAGCATGGAGCCGAAGAGTGAACAGCAGCGGCTGGGACTGACCTGAGGGCTCGCTGGACCTCACAAGACTCAGCTCCTGAGTGGTAAACTGGGAGTGTTAGGCTCCTGAATTGCAAGTAAATTAGAGTTTATAAATGCAAAGTTTAGGACTGTGTTATTTTCTCAAAGCACAATTTATTTATTAGAAAAATAGCAGAAAATATCTGAGAATGTGCTTCATAAATTTGGAAGGCGTTGACTCAGAAGCGACATGCTTACAGCACAGAGCTACACGTGAGGGTTAGACGTGGTGGTGGACGAGAAACAAGCAGCTGCTTCACTGTGCTTTCTTCCCTCATGACCATATAGCAGATGTTTCTTGGACTCTCCAGTCCAACAGGCATTTCTGCATTATTGTGAGTGATTTATGCTTGATAATTTACATGAAGTTTCCCACAGATTTTTAACTGGGAAAGAGGAATGCAGCAGTTCCTTTCCATGGACCGAAACATGGGACAGTTCCTTGTTCCACAGAGGTGGGGTCAGAGCAGGGCCTGGACCCAGGCGCCTGGCGGCATCTGGAGCAGCTCCGCTCCTCGCCGTCCGCAGCCAAGCGCCACAGAGTCCCCTCCCCGGATAGGACACAAGGGAAGCAGAGTCCGCAGGAGAGGAGGGACAGTAAGAGGAGCCCAGGCATTTTACATGGGCTCAACATCGCGGGCCAGGAAAAACAATGGCTCATCTCTGGAATACGGAAAAGAGGAGAGGAGAAATCCCAAGACCTGGCGTGAAGCATCCGTAGCGCTGGGTGGCAGGGGAGTACAGCGTTCTGGATGGCATCTCTGCCCCGGTGTACAGAGACCTGCGGCTGCCTGCAGCTCATTTCTCAGAAAAGAACCCATGCAGCCCTTAAGCCTGCGCGTCAGATTCCTACTTGCTTGCTTATGGGCTCAAGGCGCGTCCATTTCCTGCGAGCTTACCCTCCTCGCTGGGAGAGCAGCGCTCCACGGCGCATGCTGACTCTCTCCGCATACATTTGTCGTCGATGGGCAGCCAGGCCACTCTCAAGATTCAGCAGTGGGAAAAGAACCAAGGGGTGGCGGGAAAGAGAGAGAGGAGATGATGGGCGTAGGCGCGAAGACGCGTCCCCGCACCACGGCCCGAAGGAGCGCAGTCATTTGTACGGCCAACAGTGCTAATGAAAATGAAATTATCAATGGCCGACGAGATAGCTCAGCGGAGTAAGTGCCTGCTTAGGCAAGCGCAGGGACCGGGTTTCGATCCCAGGCATCACACGCTGTGCTGGCCCTGCCTCTGGGTGGACTGCGCCGGCCACAGAGTCTGGGCGTGGTGGCAAATGTCTGTAATCCCAGCGCTGGGGAAGCTGAAAGCAGGAGGAGCACTAGTAGTCCAAGCTGTTTGGTGAGATCCTGTACCAAATACTTTAAATAAATAAGTAAATATTAAAGATTCCCTCAAGCCTCTCCCGAGCCTAGGGGTACCTGGACACCTCCACACGTGTAAGCTCACCAGTGGCCTTTGTTCCGGTCCTGTCTGTGGTAACCGTGCCACCGGCCAGTCCAGCCCCGCCTGGCATTCAGTTAAGGACAAAAGGGTGAAATCTTGGACTCTGCGCGAGGTCTTTTTGAGTTTCTGGTTAGAATGCATCACTGAATATGCATGAAAGAAATCCACCAAAGGATGTTTCTTTTCATTTTGCTGTGCTTTTTACCTTCGAAAAGAAGTGGTGAGAGATATTTCGTTTAGGATCAGAGGACTTTTTTGAGAGTTAGATTTCCTGACTTAAATAAATTTGAACTTCCTGAGTACAGGCCTTAGAATCAGATTCCTATTTTCTGGGCAGAGTTTAACTTATTAGTGATAGAATGTGACTTTTCTGCTGCAAAGATAAATGACTCAAGTAATTTAAAGGCCTGGCAAGCTGGGATAGTTATTACAAAAACTAAATTTTAATGAGTTAAGCGTAAATGAATTAGAAACATGCTTCTCAGA
>NDGN011347930.1:0-14630 GCA_002564285.1 Tympanoctomys barrerae | reverse complement strand
GCTGAGCTGGCCACACACACACACACACACACACACACACACACACTAAATAAATGTTTGAAAAGAAAAGAAAAGATGGGAGGGCAAATTAAGTTGTATCTTAAAACCCTTACCGGCTTCCCATTTCATCTTGAATACAATCTTATACAATCTAAAAACCTTAAACAATAAACATACACCCACTGGGATGTCATTTACTGTTCTGCTCCCTCCCTCATTTCTGAAGTATAATGGCTTTCCAGCTGCTGGCAAGGATGGCAAGGAAAGCTCCCATTTGAAGGCTCTCTATGTGCATTTCCTTCTATTTAGAAAGCTCTTCCCTTTATCACTTCACTGAAGTACCTGCTAAAACATCTAATAAGAAACCTTTTGATTCCTGCCATATAAAGTATCTTATTTTCTTCTTCTGTCCATGGAAACCTTAAAACCAAACAAAACTCAAACATCTTTCTCATCTGCTACTCTCTTGGTCAATTCTGCATTGGTGCATGTCATAACTGTGCACCTAGGACAGCAAGCCAGGGCATGTATGACTCTCACCTTTACTTCACAGTCAGTGTTTCTTTCTCAAGACTATCATTTACTTTTTTCCTTAATTACCCCATTACCACTCTTAATTCCTATCCTCATCAACTCTCAAACAGGTGGATTCTAAGGCTTGCCTCTTCCAATTTTTCTGAAGTGTTCTCTTTACTGCAGATAGTCTTTCTACAGCATTAAGAACTTACCTTTCATCATTAATAGGATGAAGTCAAATTTTCTTTACAGAGTTTACAAGTATTTTCATGATGTCTTCTAATTTTTCATCTTACTTCCTATTAACCCAGAAATGAAGCTTAATGCATTGCAGAACAATCACAATTATTAATGACATGTTTGCTTTCTACTTTTACGCTTCAGGAATACTGTTTTTCTGTTCGAAATGACCTCTTGACCCTCAGTCTGTACATTTCTTCCTCATCTGACACATACTCATATTAAGTGTCATGTTTCTTATGAAGATTTTCTTGGCGTTACCAGGGTTGAACTCAGGACCTTGAACTTGCCAGGCAGGTGCCTATGCTGCTGAGCTATACCCCTGGGCCCTCTTAAGAAGATTTTTCTACCATATCTTTTCATCACCTATAAAATCAGGTATATTCTTCTGAGTTCCTAAAATACTTTATACTTACTATTGTCACATTTGTAACAATATAAATGCTCATTTGCAAACCTATCTCAAGGACAACAGCCATCTTACCAATCTGCCCCTATATTTTACCTAGCAAAGGATCTGGCACACAGCAGGAACTCAAAACTACTGAGTTAAAATAACAAAGAATGTTGCAATAAATTATCATGAAGAGTGAATAAGGCAAAATTTCTTAGGCCGGCAGCTCTTTTGCATGGATGTGCTTTAAAAGTTCTTTCAAACTTTTCTCGTTCTTTTAGTCATGTGATACTCCTACAAAAGTTGAAATACTTCCTGATGTGTAGGTTAGTTCGACTAAGATTACCAGCTCAATTGTCCCACAAACTAGTATATTTCCCCACAAGAGCTCCTTCTTATTCTACTTACAGAACTATAGTGTAACAGTACTGGCAGTCATCCTTCAAAGTATGGTATGTGACTGCTCATGTGAAGGAAATCTCATGAAAAGAACAAGGTGTCTCACTGAGGTCAGCCAATCACTCAGCTAGAAAAATCTCAAAGAGTAAGCAAGCCCAACCCATGTATTTCAGTGGGTGTACCTTTATATATTAAAAGGCAGAATCACCACATGTAGAAGTGGGAATTTTCTTTTGAAATCCCCATTTCAATGTGTTTTTGTTATTTCTTAGAAAATCAGAACAAAAGTGGCAAAAAAATTTAGGTGTACATGCTGGTCAGAGTAAACAGCAACAGTTGCTACAATGCAAATATGTAACAACCTTATTTCCAGTAACTTTTATTTGACTCTGGTCCTTCAGATATTTCTTTGTGCATATTCTCTCTTCAATTCTAGTAACTGCTTAACTGTGATACTTACATGTATCTGTTTAAGTTCTAAAGAGTACATATTCCTGTTTACCACATCATTACAAAAAAAAAAAAACAAAAAACCAACTGTGAACCTAGGATAGTGGCACACATCTATAATTCTAGCACTTAGGAGGCTGAGGCAGAGGAACCTTGGAGAGTTCAAGACCAGCTTGGACTAGATCGTCTCAAAAAACCAAACCCAAAACACAAACACAAACCAAACCCGAACCCCAAACCAAACAAACAGCAATTGTACCACAATTGTACTTGATTAAAATAGAACATGCATTTTGTTCTGAATTATTTTTTACAAGTAAAAATCTTCTTGCCTATAAGCTATCTTCTTTACAATTCTTTTTCTCTGATGACTTTGCACCAGTAAAAATCTATGATTTATGAAAGTATAAAATATAGTCCACAAAATGTCAAGAACATGGAAGTAAATATCTATACAATAGGCTTCCTACTATAGATTTAAACATTAATTTTTGACCAGGGATATAACTCAGTAGCTTACCTGCCTGGTAAGCGCAAGGTTCTGAGTTTGAGTCTCACACCAAAAATAAGTAATTTTTTAGGAGGATATTTCTTCAGTTTAAATTTTTGTGCAATGTATTATTGGCCTTGCTGCATAGATGACAAACTGTAAAATTGATTTATTAACCTAATTATTATTGGCATTCTGACCCATCTGAAAGAATTTGAAAATGTTAAGTTTTCAAAATAACAATTTTTGATAAAGCTGAAACAAAAGATGTTGAAAAAGAGTGTCTCTGAATATTGTTTAAAACTGCCCCATATAGTTTCATAATTTGGTAACATATACCCTTACATAAATTAACGGAGATAAATATTTTATCATATATTTTATAAACAATGCTTTTTTGGCATCATCTAATTTCAGAACATTACATATCACATACTTTTTATTAGTCACAAAATGTAGTAACATGAAATTGTAATCCAAAAATTTTGTGACTATAGTAGTAGGATATGTAAAAAATATACTTTCAATTTTGTCAGTGAATTTTGCTTCATGTATATTAAAGTCTTTGAAGTTGAATTGTCTAGTTACATATATAACTACCAAATGTATATGTATGTACATTTTCACACTGTAGGGTTTCCAAAAGAAAATGTTTCATGTAACATTCATTTTTTTGGGGGGGGAGCGGGGATTGAACTCAGGCCCTTGCACTTGCCAGGCAAGCACTTATTCTACTGAGCTATCTTCTTGGCCCCAGTAACATTCTTTTATATTTTAATTTCATTTACTTGTGAATTAGAATTACCTTTCCCAAATATATTTTTATTAATAACTTCACAAAGTAAAGAGTTGTAATTCTGTTTTTGAAAGAAATACATTTATTTCAGAAGAGCAATTTCAATATTATATGTTTATGAACAGTTTTCCTGGAATGTACAATATTTTACTGGATGTATCTTAAAGGCTTCAAAGGAAAAAACAAAAACAAAATAATGGTATTTGATCAAAACAAAAACGAAACTTTTGTGCAGATGCATACAATCCTTTTATCAACAACAAAACTATTTGGCTGTAAAACAAGACTGAAAAGACCAATATGTATCTCGTAATTCTTTCTGCAATAATGTTATTTATACAATAGTTTTTTTTTATACAATAGTTTTAACGATTGGATTCCCATCATCTATATTCCTGACTTTTATAGGGTGCACAAAAACTACACAGGTGTAAGACTATAAAGCGTGTTAATTACTCACAGAATAAGAGATTTGATATCACTATAGAATATTCTAAATATACTTAATGCAATTTAGTTTTTAAAACTTTTCATTGCAACTATATTGTTAGTAGCTTTATATTTCTTTTCCTCCTCTTCATCAGATTTTACTGGTACATTTTAGATACATATAATGATCATATTCATCATACAGAATTTCTACCTGTACAAGATACAACCTGCTTCTTCTTTCTCATTCCCTTACCCTCCCTTCAACCTCTCCTCCCCATCCATTACAAAAGCTTTGTTTCCATTTTTTCTTTTTCTCTCTCTCCCTCTTTCCTTATCTCCCTTCTCTTGTTTCCTTCCCCCGTTGAACTTTTTTTTTTTTTTCCTATTTCACAATACCTAACATACATTTTGGTTCTTCTTTACACTTTCAGTTTCTCATACCAGTGAAACAATGCAGTATTTATACACATATCCAATTGATTTCACTTAAGAGTATGGTCTCAAGGTGCATCCAGTTACTAAGGAATGTTTTAATATCATCCTTCTTTGTGGCACAGTAGTACTCCCTTGTACTAAAAAAACCCCACATCTTCTTTAACCATTCATGTGTTGACAGAGATTTGGGCTGTTTCCAAGATTTGGCTATTACAAACTGTACTGCTGTAAACATGAGAGTACATATACTGCTATTTGTATTTCAATAAGTTGTCTAAATCACACCAGGAAGATTTCTGAATATTAGTGAATAATCCATGAAAAATGGTATCATTTAAGCTATTATTTATTACTAACAAGATATTATTTATTTAACACTAATTAGGTGAGCAAAATATAGCAATCCTATCAGCTCAATAATGGATTAAGACAAAAATTCTAGAAAAAAAGCAAAAGATAATTATAAATAATTCAACGATAAGCAAGGGGACATATATTACTGTTTCCCTTCTGAATGTTAATTACAAAAGAAAAGTATTTTACTGAAACACTAATTGCAAAAAGCTAGCTATCAATTCAAGAAAAATGATCAAGGATTACTTGATATAAATTAGCAGTTTCATAAATACTTAACTTCATAGTAGAAGTTTCAATATCTAATCCATGCCAATTTGAAATGCTTTTCCTATATAGAACTAAATCAGGCATTTGTGACTAACTTCAAATTGAAAATGAGTTTCCCTCAGAGGCAGGTATAAAAATAAAAGAAATTAATAAACTGCATGCTTATTTTGTATTTTTAAAAAGCAATGTTTCATTTCATCCTTTGTCTTAAATTTTAGAATACTAAAACGTGCAGAAATTATTTTTCCTTTATTTCAATTGTTGAGGAAAAGAAAAGATACCCTAAAAGGAAAACCTAACAAAGAAAATTCTGAGAATGAAATCATCTCTCCTTAAACTACATATCCAAGATAATTACAACAAGAGTTCAACCTGTTTTATTTCAAAGATTATTACTATATTTTACAAATAAACCGTTTAAAAGGCCATCAAAATGAGATGGTGATCACTATGCGGGTTGCACTGTAGTTAGAAAAACTGACTTAAAAGCACAGGATGGACTGTGGGTAGAGCTCTGTGATAGAGCACTTCCCTAGTAAATATGAAGTGCTAAATTACCAGCACTGTGTTGGTAGGGGGGAGCACAGGATATCATAGGACAGATCTTACATTTTGAGTTGCTACTTATTGATGGCTACTAGTTACTAGGCAGATACTGTGCTAGGTAACAAAAGACATATAGAAAATGTAGTTAACATTACCATGCAAGGTAGTTATTACAATTCTTATTTTTCTAAAGGAAAATCCTTGGTTCAAAGAGTTTGAATTGTAACTAAGATCACATAGCTACATTTAGCAACATAATTCAGATTTAAACTGGATTCCTGTTTCAAGACTAGGTACTGCATATCACTGATCCTCCAGACAGTACAACTATGATTTAATTAAAGCAGTAGAGATAGACAATCTGATCAATTAACAGAAAATCAATAATAATTCAGCTGCTGAGAGAATTAAATAATCAGTTAAACTTCCTTCTACTCTTACCCCTGAAGTTCACAGGATTAACTTTTGCTTTTGTTGATTTACCTGCTTAAACAAAACTTGCTTGATATATGATTAATATTCTGCAAGGTCAAGTTGCTGATTTTAAGTTTTTATTTGTATTAATAATTTATTTCTTTCAATGATGAGGAAAGAAAAATCATTCTGTTGAACTGCCACTGACTCTGTTGATGAAACAAGCTATTATCTTTGAGTGCCTGGCTGACAAATTGACAGAAAGCAAACTTAATTTTTTTGCCTTCCCCCCACCTCCTCAGGTTGCCTTCAGGGCAGGTCTGGTTTGGCTTGAGGATGAGGGGATCCAACCACAACATCCTGAGCCTGCTTTGTTTCAGCAGGCACTGAAACACCTGACCTAATGGGCAGGCCCACAAACTTAAATTTGATAACACTAAAAGCTTAACACACTAAGGTATCGTAGATCAATTTTAGTATATGTGCTGCCTAAGTGAGCAAGGTATTGTAGATCAAAAGAAATTTTCCTTAATGTAAATAAAAATCTCAGAGTAAAACTTTAAGCTAAGATTCACAATATTTTTTTCACAATATTTAATTATATAATAGTATTATTTAAACTAAATATCCAAGACACAAGAAAAAAAAAACAAAAAAAACAAGAAAACTGCCAGGTGAAGGGATACAAGCCTGTAATCCCAGCACTTGGGAGGCTGAGGCAGGATGACAGGAGTTTGTGCCAGCCTGAATTATAAAGCTAGACTGTCTCAAAAACAGAAGAAAAACAAAAGCAACAAGGAAACACAAAAAATAAATCATAGGGCCAGTGAGACAGCTCAGCAGACTTAAGCAACCACAGGGACCAAGTTAAATCCTGGTATTGCAGGCCATGCAGACCCAGCCCCAGGGCAAGTGCTGAGCCAGCCACTGAGTACAGGCATGGTGGCTCATGCTTGTACTCCCAGTGCTGCAGAGGCTGAAAACAGGAGGATCACTACAAGCCTGAGCTGCAGAGCAAGACCCTGTACCAAATACATTCAAATAAATAAATAAATAAATAAATAAATAAAATCACAGGAGCAACAAGATATTTAATTGTACGTACATATAATACTTCACATTTCCAAAGTTATATTGTGGCATATCAAATTTGAATATAAAGCATCTTATATGTGTTCTGTGGGTATTTTTTTTTCTTTGTCCTCTTTTTATTGGTGTATGACACATAATAAATACATTCATCATGGAGAACTGCTACATATACATATTTCCCATATCCTTTTTACTTCCCCTTCTCTTCACCATCTTCCCTCTTCCTAGATCCCCTTTCCACCGCCATAGTCTAGCTCCCTGTCATTTCCTATTATCTTTTATTTGCTCCTAAATTATTTATAGTTAGGGTTTCTGAAAACCCATGTGATATTTAACCCTTTGTAGGTGGCCATTTTTAACTTTTGTAAATATTTTGTGTAAATAGCTAAGGGATTTAGAAAAATCACAAGAACAACTTCCTAATTCTCTAGTAATTATTCATTAGACAGAGAATAACAGGAAAATAAAGACGTGCTAAATGAGGGATACTATTAAAATGTGTAGTGGGATGTTTTTATTTTTTGTGGAAACATTAGTACTCCCCACATTATAGGAATATAAGTAAATAACTGAACTATTTAATTCATAAAGCCTTAAAAATCTATAGTTTCAGTGAAATTGCTGTAAAAGAATAAACTTGACCTGTTAGTTAAGAGCACATAATTATGCATGAAGGGCCAAAGGTCTAAAGCACCTGCTTAGGCAAGCTTAGGCAAGAATGCAGAGATCTCAGTTTGATCTCCAACACCACATGCTGTACTAGCCCTGCCCCCAGGGTGGGCTGAGGCCCCTCGCAAAATGCATGAATTATTTTTTCTATTCTGCTTTTAAAAACTGCTATTCCCCCTTTTCACATACATACCAACACCACAGGAACAGAATAATGAACAGTAATCTAGCTGCAAATTATCCATTTTTTTCTTTCAATTACTTGGATTTTCCCTCAAAGTTCTGGCTAGATTTTTTAAGAAAATGGCATTCAAAATACTTTGTATAACATTTTAGTCTGAGCTTTAAACTAAGGACATAACTTAAGTCCAGGGCAGGTATAACCTGTCAGATTCAGTTTATTACCAAAAGAAGTTGTGATATATGAAAAAAGCTATGACTAAAAACCATTCAACAAGGCTAGGTGCGGTGGCACATGCCTGTAATCCCAGCTCTTGGGAGGCTGTAAACAGGTGGATCACTACAAATCCAATCTAGTAGTGAGACCCTGAACACCCTGTAGACCCTGCCCTAAAATACAATGAGAAAAAAAAGGAAACTAAAAACCATTCAACAACTAATATACCAAATTCCTAGCTATTAAGGCCTAGCACTGACCAGATTGTGAAGTAGTGGCTGAAAGGAAAATAAGATGTGGTTTAACCCTGAAAAGCTCAACTTAGTGATTACTGAGTATAAAAATGAAAATAAACATTGCAATTTGAATGGCTATTCCATCCTCTTTCTTCAAAACCTCATTTATAACTTATATTGTGTTCTTTTATCTTCAGTAACGTTTTACTTAACATGTACTATGTTAAGTTCTCTGAAATACCCTTGCTCATATAGTCAGAGAAAAATGAAAATGAGGGGAGATATTTCCTAAATATTTACTCTAAGCCAGGCACTATGCTAAATGTTTAACAAGCATTTACATGAATTCATGAATAGTTATAGACATTTACATGAATTAACAATCATATATTTATTGTCTATTGTCAAAATTCTTAGATCTAGCTCATTAATCTACATGAAAATATTCCTTCACCTGAAAAGGGTTTGTGAAGCTACTTCTAACATTACACTGACTAGATAACATGAACAAACTCTCCAGTGACTATACATTACAGTTGTGTTTTAACTAACTTCTGCTATCAAGACAAAACTGCTTTAGTTGTCTTAATGACATGTATCTTAAGTAATGTCCATACAGTGCTATGAGAGCTTCTTGGAGGGTCACAGACTCTAGCCATGTTTGTTTTATAGAACCCTAGGTAGAGTGTAAACAAAAAAGCTGCAGTTTACTGAGTTTCTGCTGATATACTTTGAATAAAATGCCTAATTTAACAACCACAGAATAGAAAATTGGTTCAAAGAAGAAATTGTAAATTGGCTCCAGGTCCAGTGCAAACTTAGTAAGAGGCAAAACCAATGCTCAAACCAGGGGGGCAAGAGTAAACTCCAAAATTTTCTGATTTACCAAGCAGTTTTCTGAAGTCTTTCATAATAGGAATGCACTATTAACTGAAACTCTTCACTCTTAACTACAAATACAATCCTGATCCCAAGTTATGAAGTATATTTTTAATCAAAGACAAAATTTTATGCAATGGGGTGTTTACTTTTGAAATCAAGAATACCTACTATGCACTTTTTAAAAGATTAAGGAAGCAATGTTCATTCCTCAAACCCTTTTTCTGTTTTTTCTCCACTGTATTTTTCACCCAGATACATGTTACTCATTATTATGTCTTCTACCACTAAAATGCAAACAGGAACAGACATTTTTGTCTGCTATTCAGTACTATATCTCAAGCATCTGGAAGAGTCCTCAGTATACAGTCAATGCTTAATAATTATCTGTGAAATGAACGAATGCTTAGAACACCATAAGAATTCAATAAAGTTTGTTTTATTTTACTATAGTTACATGCCTTTGATGCCAAATTCTAAATTGAAATCAATGATTAGAAATATAACAAAATTCTCTATTGAAGTGTTACACTGAAAATGAATGGGACAAATCAAAAAGTCACATCTCTTATCAAGCATCATCAAGAGATGAAGGGAGTCTGTATAAATTTATTTTGAGCAAATCTGCTTTTAAGTGCCAAAAGTTTAAATTTTTCATGGAGATCTTCTACTGATATTAACATCCATGGTTTTATTTCGTAGAAATTCTGACTTGGATCTCCTGCTGAAACATCAACTTGTCTGCTGGCACTTCTCACCAGTGCCTACTTATTTTCTAGGATTAGGAAATGAGAAAGGAAGCACTCTGTAAAATGAGTCAATAAAAATCTAAGCAAAATTCCTAACGTTAGTGTAGTTTTCTGACTATTCGGGCACACACACCCTTTTAAACTTAGAAGAATAAAACTTAAACATAGAAGAATAAATGTAGATAAAGTACAATTTATTAATATATGGGCTATTTTGATGGATGGATTACATGAAAAAATCCTCCTCCCCAATCTTGTTCAGTACTTTAGTTATCAAAATTACCGATAAGTTTAATGACTGAAAAGAATGTAGAATGTACCCTACTCCCAGAGTACTTCAGAATTTTAAGAAGCAGAATTATTGGAACAAATTTTAATGTAGTCTGGGAATACCAGCCAGAGTTAAATAAATATGAGCACACAAACTGAGCCATCTCCCCAGCCCCACAAACATAATTTGAGCATCTCTGAATTCTATCAATCTTAATACAGAGAATTTTAAGTTGACATTTATAGACAGAGCCTATCAAAAGACTTGGAATTAATGTCCTTAGTATAGCTCAACATGATCATTTTCCTATACTTGACAGTCACTACTACTTGTATCTTCATATTCCTAGCTGTCCAAAAACTGTTCATCTACTATTTGACTACCATCTTATTTGCAATTTCCTCCTCATTACTGTTTTGTCCTGATTTTCACACTTGTCTTCATTATCTCCAAATCTTTCATTTCAAAGAGTCCCTATCTTAAATCAAATAAAAATGGTATATGAGAAACAGGATAAGTGTTAATACTTTTTTTCTGGGTTATGGAAACCTGGCCAAACAGAGATAATGGAATTAAAATCTTCATAGTACTATTTATGAGATTTATTTATTGTAAAGATTACCAGGAATGTTCTTTTTAAAAAAATCTGTAACACAAGGCAGAAAGTTTCTTCTAAAGTTTGCCAACAATTATAAGAAAATAAATTTTTGGTCTTGATCTGTTTATATAACTAAAAAACTGCCAACTTTAGAAAACTCAAGACATTCCTCAGAGACTTTTCTAGCATATAACTCATTGAATAAGACAGCCTACACACTGCACTTATTTTTCAAACTGCAGCAGGTTCATTGATACACATGTACATTGCTTTCTTTCTAAACAGTACTTTAGGAAAAAATTTTCCTTATAGAGAAAATTACAGAAACAAAATAAAGTTTTATTTCTGTTAAGACATCAATTATTGTAGTAAGACAATTATTCATGTCTAATATGTTACTAATACTAAATAAGTTACACTCAGTAACTAGGAATCTAGATAACTCTTTCCATTGAAGTAATTATACACAAGTCTTCACAATATCTTCGGCTGAAGGCAAGCACTTCTTTCCACTAAAGAAAGGACCAATCGTTTGCACTATGTTAATCTAATGGGATTGACTGAAATTAAAGTTTATTCTTCAGGAAACATGACATATCATAAGCTTCTGTTCATTGCATCCACTTAATAAGTTACAAAGAACATAGGCTGTACTACCAGAGTTCACTAAAGAGGTGGCACACAGTGGTTATTTCACTAGTGTTCTTTAAAGAATACTTCAAAATTCCATGCAGCCAAGAGAAAAATAAAATGAGTATAGTCAGTGGAGACCTTACTAATCTAATCAACATATTCAACTTGTTCGATTTATTAAGGTTTAAAACTTAAGCACCCCCTATAAGAAACTGATTAGACTTAAGGGGAAAACCCAAAGAGAAGTTCTGAATCATTGAAATTTTTGTTGTATTTCCTGTTAACATGCTGAGAGTACCATCGTTCAATATATACTCATTCTGCACACCTTTTTAAAGTTATAGTAGCTTTCTATTTAACCGGGCCCTCATTTAGTCTGTAGTTCATTTATCTGACAATTCTCCTAGTTCCTAATGTGCTCTAAGCATGCACCAAAATGAAAAGTGAAATGTTATTTGCAAGTTAGTTTCAAACTGTCAAGTTCTAAAATCAACTGTGATCTCATTGTTACAAATAATTGAAATGTATTTTTTGAAAAGGTGTCAGGATCCTACTACTAAGCAGTAACGGTGTAAAAACTGAAAGCAAATAATCTATTCCATGCCCATCAAAATTCCCAGCGACATCAGAAATTGCATAATGAGCAACAGCTTCTTGGAATACGTTAAGAAACTACTTCCTTTTATAAAATGTGAATCAACCTGATCTTAAAATTTTGCACTTTACAAACTTAACATAAAACAGACAAAATGGATGCAAATTATACTGCCTTACTGCTGCCGTGAACACGACCTCGGCGTTCAAGAACTTTCCAATCAATAAAGGCACTGAACAACCTTTGCTTTGGAGATGTGAATTTTACCAGCTACCTAAGAACCCCTGTGAAGCCGCGAATACCCTTCTCTCCAGAAAACCCCTCTTATCAGAAACATTTGAAGAATTTCGCCACTACAATTAAGCTGACTTGAATGGAACCCTAACACCCCAAATATACTATATATGGAATGAAACACGGCCAAACACATAAATACAAACTCACACCCTCTCTGACAGTGTGGTATACAACTCTGCCCGAACAATCCCACAGCATCAGCGGCAGAAAGATCCACCTGTCACCTGTTGAGCAAGGCCAAGAGAACCCCTCAACCTCCCTGTCTCAGGCACAGTTGCAGGGGTGGAGGGTGCACAAACAGAACACTAGAAATACACCGCGAGTTCCAAGGGGCAAATATTCACAGCAGGGCTTGCTCTTCACTTCAAAGGCTGCAGAAAACCAAAATCGGAAAGGAAACGATGTTGTGCCCCAGACCAACACATTTCTCTGTCCCGAAGTCATCTTTATTCGGAGCCTGGTTCCCCAAAAGGTCTTCTGCCTCCCCCGCCACCAGCGCACGCATGCCTGCGGGCTGGCAGAGCGGGGGGCCCCCACTCCCGGACAGACCCTGCCCGGAGCTCCCCCGGCCGGTTCCCATGACCCCCTCCCCCGCCACACCGACGCCCCGGAGCCAGGCCCGGCCCGGCCCGATGCTCCCCACCCCCACCGGCGCGGAGGACTTGGGGGGCCTCCTTCTGCCCAGCCACTGGGGCAAGGACAGGGGCGGAGGGAAGAAGTGGGCGAAGAAGGCGCGGGCGACCCGCGAGGGCCCCGCGAGTCGGCAGAGCCCCTGCCCGTGGAAGGGGAGGTGCGGGGGGCGGAGAGGAGCGCGCGGGGGATCCCGCCGAGGCCCGGCAGCGTCGTCCACTTACCCTTCGCCGCCGCGTCCCCCTCCTCCTCCTCCTCGGCCGCCGCTGCCTCTCCCACTAGGGCAGCCGTCTCCACCGTCGCCGCCAGCGCCGCCGCCGCCTCCGAGTCCTCCAGGCAGGGGGGACACCTCAGCCCTTCCTCCCTCCCCGCTCAGCCCGCCGCCCCGCCAACTCCCTCCGGCAGCCGCCGCCGCCGCCGCAGCCGCTCGCGGCTGAGGGGGAGGGGAGGGGGTCGGGCTGGGTCGCCCCGCCGGCGGCCGCCGCGGATCAAAAGCACTGGCTGGGCGGCGTCGCCGTGCCCGCGGCTCGGCTGCGGCTCGCTCGGCCTCCCCGCCTCGCTCTGCCCCCACCCCCTCGCGCTCGCCTGCCCTCCCCCCACCCCCCCGGCTCGCGCTCGCTCGCGTCGCGGCTCCGCCAGCCTAGTCCAAACCAAAATACTGTCACACAATATGGCGGCGCGGCGGCGGCAAACACCGCGAGATCTGCGCGGCGCTGAGGCGGCGGCCGTGACGAGGCCTCGCCTAGCCGGGCGGCGGGAGAGCAGCGGCGGCCGTGGCGGCGGCGGCGCGGAGATGCTCTTTCCCCGCCCCTCGCAGCCCCCATGCCCGTGGAAGCCGCGGAAGAACGCTGCCCCGGGGCGCGGGCCGGGCGCGGGGCCGGGCGGGACTCGCTGTCGCCGCCGGCGAGGACGGGGTGCGGGTCCCCGCGCACACGTGGGGCCGTGAGCGGTGTGGGCTGGAGGGGGCGAGGAGCTCAGCCCCGGCGGACGGCTGGGTCGCACGTTGCCAAGGGGCCGCCGGGTCCGGGCGCGAGCGGTGGAATTTGCGGGACGGCCGGCGGTGCGGCTCGTGGGGACGCGGGGCGGCGGAGGGGAGCAGGTGGGTCCGGGGCGGCGGCGGGCGCCGGGCGCGAGGGCGGACACACCCCCTTGGAGCCGTCCCCGGTGTGCGGGAGGCCGCGTGGAAGCCTGGCGAGCGCGTCCGCGCTGGGCACTGTGCGGGTCGGGCTCTGACTCCCGGGCGGAGAGAGTGGGGTGCGGGGCGGTGGACTGGGGGCGTCGTAACCCTGCGCGGGGGTTGTTTCGATTTTATTTTAATTGCGCGTTCCTAGAAGGCCTAAAGACAGAGCCAAAGACACTTTAGCTTTGAGGGGAGAAGAGAATTCAATTTTCTGTCTTCTTAAAGAAATATTTGTGTAATTTCCTTCGAGAAGAAAAAAGTTAAATACTCAGACGTTTCTCACGATGTAAAATATTTATTTAAAAACTCCAGCGCTTTCATGATGTCCAAAAGACTACAGCATTTTTC
This sequence comes from Tympanoctomys barrerae, assembly GCA_002564285.1. NCBI lineage: Eukaryota > Metazoa > Chordata > Mammalia > Rodentia > Octodontidae > Tympanoctomys > Tympanoctomys barrerae. The sequence goes on along the minus strand of NDGN011347930.1, from coordinate 320 downwards.
TGTCCCTGTCCAAAATGTCTATATCGTTGCCAGTTTCTTCCACAAAACAGTTCTTACTCCTGAGAAAAATCTTGGAGAACCGTTTTTGTTTTTCTATTTTCAGTATAACCGATATTACTACAGTGGATATTTTTAAAAGCATCTTTTAAGAAGGATAGCGTTCCCTACAGTTACTTGTCCCACTTTTTTTTCCCTCACTCATGCCTTAAAAATACCTGAAATCATGGGATATAGCACTAATCAGAAACCTTTATGGGGGCCGGGGAGATGGCTCAGTGGAATAAGCGCTTCCCTGGCAAGTGGAAAGGCCTGAGTTCAAT